>JBBPNN010000076.1:0-58346 GCA_038090935.1 Hortiboletus campestris
CTCCCATCACCATCAACGGGTGATTTTTCGAATTTGTGGCATTGTAAATGTAAATCGTCGGTAAAGCTCGGACATGTCTCGAGGTTTTTGTTCTGGAGTATGTAAACGTGATTGTGACTAGGTTTGATTGAATGACTATTGCCGGTATGTTGTACAGTTGAATTTGCGAGCTCGAATTGCAAGCCTCGACGACGCCATTCGACTGTGATCTGTATGACGGAAACCCCATTGTCGGCATGTAGGCCGACCGATACAGATGTGCAGCCGAGTGGTCTCCAACTGATTTAAGCCGCCGCCGCCCCGCGTGAAAATCATGTCCGGCCAACCTGACGCAGTAAGCTATTCAGTTGTAGATAAGCGTGAAAGTAATACTTGTCTCTGAACCATGCTGATTATTGATGGGCTCCAGCGATCAGCGCTGATGTTGAACTATCGGATCGGAAGACAAATTGCTCGATTCGGAGGACCGGAACGCCGACCCGGAACATCAAGGATAGCGGTGAGTCTGCAGGACCCTGGCTGCACCAGAAATTTTACTGTCAGAATTCGGGATGGAGCACGCAGTAGAGAATAATAATGGAGAATCTTGTTTGTCCGAGCTCCGTCAAACAAGTAGAGAGTAGGAAGTGCACAACGTGATTGTGTAAGCACTCTTTGAAAGCTACACGAGCCAGGGCGTGGCGGCAATATATCTATGCGTGGGAGCGCGAGGTGGCGCAGGCTCTTCTTCCCTCACCTCACACTCGTTCCAGCCGAAAGGACGGCTACTGGTCCTTTTTCGCCTCTTTTCTTTTCGTTCGTGCTCTCGCAGCGCTGTCTTTTCCCTTTCTCTCTTTTCCTCTTCCTTTTATCCTTTTCGGAATCCGTTCTTTTTCCTACTCGTCCCCCCTCCTCTTTCCCATGGCAGACCATCTCCAAGACCCCCACAACGCCATTACGCCCGATTTTGATACCCCCGAATTTGCCGCTCAGTGCCAGCTACTCTCAGATGGAGGTGTCCTCGAAGACCAACCAGTCGACATCCTTTACAACTCGGCCTTTGGTGGTATTCAGATAGGATTGTTTCGCTGATATTATATAATACAGCCGTATTATCTTATCTCTCCCCTTGAATGCTGCGGGCAGCGTTGTGAATCACCACCAACTAGTAACATGGTCGGTATTGTAACATCTACTAACATAGCCCGGGTACCAAGGAATGAAATGGATCGTTGGCACCGTACTGCCTCGCAGGGGGTCCGCCGAGACTTACTTGGTGACTGTCAACAAATCAACCCTGTACAGTCACTGGCATGTCTGGAAAAAATATCTTTCGCCTCACTAAATGAGCTAATGGCCACTCTCTTCATCATTTGATTCGACATATTGATCTTGTGATCCCGGTGTGAGTCCAGGTACCCGGCATCATCCCAGGGCATCTCGTCATGAATGACGTTTCAAAAATGCATTCTCCCGCTCCTTGATCTGGACTCCACATCCAATAAGTTAGGGGCTATGATGCACCGTGAGGCCCGGAATTTATGCACTGGTGTTGGATCGGCGACGCAAGGACCTTGGTAACAGCCTTCTAACCCCTTATCATTTTCTGTTTGGGGAACACGGAAGTCCACATATGTCAATGGTCGGTGTAAACCTTGTTGTACGTGAGAGTGGGCAGTGTTGTGCATTGGGGTGTGAGATCGTGTACAAACAGATGATATATGCGTGTTGCGCGAAAAGTCTTATATGTGAAGCCAACCGACTCGGACGGTCCACACAAACTGGACGCTGCGCGGCAGTGACGACAACATGGTGGCCACAGATGACATTGATGACATTGAAACGTAACATATAGATAACGTCGTACCATAACAAACTCCACAAGTATGCGCGCCGTAACGAAATCCATTGCAATCAGTGGTGGTGAGGAAGATCTTCCGATCAGTGAAACACTGCATTGTCGGACTGGATGCGGCAACGACAAGCCCAAGGGACCAAGAATCATCTGGGCGTGAATTGTCGATCATCTTCGAACAGCCCCGGGGGGCCTGGACTCAGGGGTCAGTGACACTTTCGACAAGCCATAGGCCTTGCAAGCAAGGCGATTTTGTCATCAAGGCACACGGAGAAGCTGGGCTAGTGTCTTCAATCCTCCACCATCCTGGGCCTGTACAGCGGTGGTGTCGACTCTGTCGTCTTCCAGAGGGTCACGTCTCGCGCGTTCATTATGTTCCATCGAACAGTACAAGATGCGGAACTCGAT
Source organism: Hortiboletus campestris (assembly GCA_038090935.1). Classification (NCBI taxonomy): domain Eukaryota; kingdom Fungi; phylum Basidiomycota; class Agaricomycetes; order Boletales; family Boletaceae; genus Hortiboletus; species Hortiboletus campestris. Next base: position 2,243 of record JBBPNN010000076.1, read on the forward strand.
GACTTCGATGAAGGTTTTTCCTGCCTCATGGTGATCGTGTGTCTTCCTGTGCTGGCGTCTTTGTCCGTGGAACGATCGGATAGGCACACAGTAGCTTGGACAGTCCTTAATGTCTGACATGGGGCGGAATGCGGTACGACCCTCGGAGTCGACCTTCAATAGTTTTCGTGGCTGACATTGGTCGTATGTCTATCCTCCGGACTCACCCCTGTTTGCGTGCGGGTTGCCCTCACCGCGGTCAGACGAACATGGTCAAATGCGCGCTACTCTTGGCATAACTTGACACTGGCAGTGAGCAATGTAAGGAACTTTGACCTACCATCATCGCACGTTCAGTCCCGCTACTTTCCAGGGGCGTGTCGAGGGGCACAAGAGGGGGAGCTCACAGTATAAAAAGTGAGTGCATCCATCGCTGACCATCAGGATATCCAATTCTATTGCATCAACACCAACATGTTCATTCGCCTCTCCACCATTCTGTTCTCCGTGGTTGCCCTCGCTGGGGTTGCGATTGCTGCCCCCAGTGCTGAGCCTGAGCTCGAACTCGAAGCTCGCCAAATTAGCCAATGCAACACGGGCAGCATCTCGTGCTGCGACACCACCTATTCAGTGAGGATGTTCTCGCCGACGCCAGTGACCTGAAAACACTGACCGGCCATTTTCCATCAGTCCTCTTCCACTTTCGTCTACGAACTCTTTGGTTTGATGGGACTCCCCCCGCCCGCTACCAGTGGCAGCAGCCAGGTCGGAATTTCTTGCTCCCCGACCACCATCGGTGGGAGTGGTACTGGCAGCTCCTGCACCCAGCAGCCAGTTTGCTGCGCCGGAAACAGCTTTGTGAGTCCATCCTGTTGCTCACGTACTTGCGCGGCTGCTGATACAGGCTCGAACGCACGTGCAGAACGGTGTCATCAACGTCGGTTGCTCCCCCATCACCATCAACGGGTGATTTTTCGAATTCGATTGAAATGTGCCATTACATATGTAAATTGTTGGTAAAGCTCGGACATGTCTCGAGGTTTTTGTTCTGGAGTATGTAAATGTGATTGTGACTAGGTTTGGTTGAATGACTATTGCCGGTATGAGTACAGTTGACTTTGCGAGCTCGAATTGAAGGCCTCGACGACGCCATTTCGACTGTGATCGGTATGACCGAAACCGCATTGTCGGCCCGTTAGCCGACCGATACAGATGTGCAGCTGAGTGGTCTTCACCTGATTTGATCATTTAGTTGGAATGCTTGCAGCCAACCCGCGTGATGACCAGGCGCAGCTCGGTTCCAGATAAGTGTGAAGGTAATACTTGATTTCCCTGAACCATGCTGATTGGACGGGCGTCGTCTCCAGCGATCGGCGCTGATGAATTATCGGATCGGAGGGGCAGCTTCCTCAGTCCGGAATGCCAACGGAACACAAAGGGTGCGATGCATCCAGCAAACCCTAGCTAGTATAACCGAACTGTGATCGTTTTAATCGGTACGTCCTATGATACGTTGATGCATTACCTGCCAAATCACAGTTACGCTTCGGCTGACAGTTTAAATAACAATGGCGGATTTGGCTACAGGCTTATGACGTCAACGTTGCGTCGTGGATTCCTTGAACTGTCTTATCCACTGTCCAGGAGTCTGGTGGTAACAATTTATTTACTATTGCACAGTAAGACTAATGATGACAATGATTGGTGGTTTCGAGTCGGAAATACAAATACAGCTTCTTTGTTACGGAGCACTGTGCACGGGGCTTCGAGAGTCACGGTCGCATGGTTGATGTTCACGACGATGCGAGGACTGCCCATGTGGTTAAAAGTGTGGTAAGGATGAAGTGGCGTACACACCTTTACACCATGGGGACCGCAACGCGTGAGGTTGGAGAGGTGGACACCGCAGCTGAGGTGCGGGCGATGGCAGACAAGTCAATTTCTACAAGCGGTGCTAAGAAATAACCCATTGATGGATAGGATAGAGGTGACCTTGACCCTTGAAGGCGGTCTTCCTGAAGTCTCTCGCGAGACGCTTATCCTCTTCGGTGAGGGAATTGGACCTTCTCTCGGACGCGTTCTTGTCGACTGAGGGAGGTGAGGAAGTGAACGAGGGAGTAATCAAGGCCCACGATGAACGCACGTGAGTCCGTCTTGTCTTCTTCGGTGGCAAGGGCTTGTTGTTCGTCCTGGAGTGCTGCTGCCTCGAGGTAGCTCTCGTCACGGACGCTACCCCAGTTGTGGTGGCCACTGCCACCCTTGCGGAGGGATTTGTCGAGGCCCGACTTTGACTCGGAGCGGTCCCTCATGAGGGCACGAGGAAAGGCGGCGCGCTCAGTGCGAGTCATGAGGGGATGAGTGAGAGAGTCGTGTGAGTGGAAGAGTGAGAGTCCTAGTTCCGGTCAGAGTGGGCAGTGGGCACTTTATATCCCTCGCCCCGTGACGGGCCCTTGGCTCAGACAAAAGTGGCACTGTATTTCACGTTTCTGAGACACATCTGTGCTGGTCCACCAAACACGTTTCTCTTTTGTATCTTCACAATCTACTCTACTCCTGGGACAGCCCTGATCGCGATGCGGGGATGCGTGGGAATCACATCGTCTAATGACCACCTCGTGTGATTACTCCCCAACAGGTCGCCACAAAGAAGCATGTCCAGTCGCCAGCACGATGTCGTCCGATCACTTCTACGACCATCGGACAACCTCCAATGCGTTTTGGACGTAGAACTTGCTGCCGAGGGCACGAGGAACCGGACTCACCCGACAAACACCCCTTTTCGTCGGCGTTTAATTGGTGTTGTCACTCGTCGGGACGATTTGCAGGGTATGGAAGTGGGCAGGTGGGTGCCACAGTAGTTGTAAGATCCATGCTTACTGCCGTTTTCAAGTCTACTCATCTTGGACATACCCACAACGAACGATGTGCTGAGAGTAGTCGATGCGCTACCAATCACCGAGCACTTGGCTTTGGCAGTCGCCCAGACTGGTCCAGTTAACTCGCCCATGGCGGCAGAGAATGATCCAAGTGTGCCCACAGAGGCATGGTCGGGTAAGTTCTAGCCTGCCCCCAGGCGTTCCTCCAGTCTAACCCATCGTCACGTGAGCTTGGCTTCTCACCATCAGACGTGATACGCAAGACACCAGTCCGCATGCGTTCGTTGTCCGTACTCGTAATACCAAAAAGCTGCAAAGCTTTACTGCGGAGTGCCGTCGTTTGAAGGAGATTGCGAGTAAGTACGCGTGTGCTCGAGCAGGAACTATCTAGAGTCTAACGCTACCCTTCTTCAAGCGACATCACATCCACTCAGCACAGATTTCGCCTGGGTTGAGGCGTATGTTTCGGATCCGTCATCTCGCCGTCTTGATCTTCGCCTCCGTAAACAACTTTTGCATACACGCTTGTCTCCGGCCATCGCCGGCCGTCCTGATGACGATGGTTCGGATATTTCAATCGTACGGCGTGAGTGGATTGAACAGGCTGCTGCCAAGGAGGCCTCGAGTGGTAACGTAAAACACTTGAAGTGTGTCATTGTCACCTCGTGTTGTCTGTCTCTCGTTCAACGCTCCGCAGAATACGGTTAGGAACCTTCAACGTCAACGGCAAGGCTCCCTCACAGGATCTATATCCGTGGCTGCGGAGTTCTGAATCTGAGAGCCAAGTGAAGACTGGCTGGATATCCCCTTTGAAGCTTTCGCCGTTCGAAGTAGTCTCTCCGGATCCACTTTACCAAGGTTCGTTTGTGCCTTCTGTCTCATGGCTCTCAATCGAGTCATCTTTGTTTGTAGAACTGCTCGGGAACAACTCGTTGACTAGCTCAGCTCCCTCACAATCATTTGGGGATCCAGATTTGCTAGTGCTGGGATTCCAGGAATTGGATCTATCGACTGAAGCACTCTTATACACGACAACCACGCTGAAAGAAGACGATTGGCTAACAGCTATTTTCGCCGGTCTCGGGGAGAAGCGCGTACTGTATGAAAAGGTGTGTTCTCATCAACCCAACCAGACCAAAGTTGACTGTCCCTGGTGTTGCTAGCTTACTTCAAGGCAGCTCGTCGGTATGCTACTCATAGTGATCGTAAAGAAAGTCCTCGTCCCCTGTTTCACTGATGTTCGAGCGTGCGACGCCGGCTCGGGTATCATGGGATTTATGGTATTCGATCATACCTCTTTTTAATCGATGTCCAAGATGCTCATATAGTTTACAGGGAAACAAGGGTGCCACAGCCATCAGATTGGAATTTACTCCCAAATCATCTTCAGATCCCCCAATAACAACGTGTCGCTCGACCGTTTTGACGTTCGTCAATGCGCATCTTGCGGCGTTGGACGAAATGGTAGAGAGGCGGAATTATGATTTCCAAGAACTGAGTGGTCGCCTGGTGTTCTCTTCCAGTGGATTTGACAAGAGTTATTTGCCAACTTCATTCGCGGGGGACACCTATAACGTGTACCAGAGCGACGTGCTCTTCTGGATGGTGCGTTCACCCTTCCCTCGGAACGACATTGAAATAGCTCATGTTAATTAATCCAGGGAGGTGAAGTTTTCGTCACAAACCAAGGATGGTTCCTTACACGTTCCGTTTAGATCTCAATTACCGGTTAGACTTATCCGACGGGGACATAAGGAAACTATTGTTCTCGCACGTATCAGGTATAGATGGCATACAGACCCTATTGTTGTATGACCAGCTTAGAGCTGCTATGCGGAGCAACATGGCCTTTTCAGGGTTTACAGAACCTCCCATTACTCATATTCCGTATGCGATCTTCCCGCAGGTCCTGTTGTGACATCGATGCTTATTTTTGTATCTTCAGCACATATCGCTTAGCTCTAGGTGTGTCAAAGGATCAACTGGGATATGATATGAAGTAGGTCTTCTCGAAACAAATATTGAGCTGGATGATCCTTGACGCGTTGACCAGACGTAAACCTGCCTGGACGGATCGCGTCTTGTACATGGCGCCTCCGGACGTGAAGGTGGCACAAGTAGCGTACAGAAGCCACCCAGAAATCACGATGAGCGACCACCTGCCTGTCTCTGCTGATTTTGATGTTTCTGTGCGTGCTCATGGCGTCCGTCAACGTGGTCTCGAATGCTGAACGAAGGTGGCCTGCTTCGCCTCATGTCTGTAGTTGGCTCTAATTGATCGGTCGCAGTACGAAAATGTAGTGTCGGCACTGCATCGTGAAGTAGCTGGCTGTGAAAGCTCTGAGCGCAGGCCAAAGATCAAGATCCAGCCCATCTCAATAGATTTTGGAGCCGTCAGGTAAGTTCAAATTTCTTTGTACATCCTCATACACGAACGTGAGCGCTCTGTGCGGGTAAGATATGAACAAACAATTCATCGAGAAGTGGTCATACAAAATGAGGGAGATGTAAGTCGCTTGTGATGGGGACTGGGTCATTGAACGTGGGTAACCTCGGATCTTGAATGGTATAGGTTTCATGTGTATTTCGCTTCGTCGGCACTGGAGCTGATTTAGAACTTGCTTGTGAGTACCGTACTTCTTGATACCTCGTGTTCAGCACCCCTGAGAATCAATTGTATTGACGACGTTATCGTAGCACCCTCATGGCTTCGTATCGAGCCTATGGTGGTACGTCTTTTGCGCTTGTCCGTACGCGGAGATGAGATGACCGATTCTTGCGCGCTACCTAGGGCTTTTTGCGCCCTCGCGGTACCACGAGCATCATATTATCGGCTTACGTCGATAATGACTCGGCCGCAAAGCTGAATCTCGGATCATCGACGCTCGAGTGCACGCTCATCTTACACACGGCGCTTGGCAAGGACCATTTCATCGCCGTCTCCGGAAATTATCGTACGTCTTTTCGTAGTGTGGTCCCTACCTCCATTCCCCCATTCCGGATCAAGGATGCAAGAAGCGAGTACTTATGAACGCCTTGCATGCATTCAGAGTACACGTGTTTTGCAAACGCGCTCGAGAGACTCACGCGATTGGCCGCGCCGATCCGGAAGCTCAAGTCACCCGACGAGATGATGCCCGCTGGACAGGCCATCAGTGCGCCCACCGAGATGATGCGGCTTATTAATTGGATGATGACGCACGTTTCTGCCACCGTACGTACCGTCCACGTCATGATGGAGATCGTGACAACTCATTTTATGAGGGCGTTCAGGACACGTTGTTCGAGGATCCGGCACAGGAGCGCTTGTGTCACGCCATCAGAGAGGTGAGTCGTCTCGTGATCGGCGTGGCTCATGTCCGCTGAGGTGTTTTTCTGCTGATCGTGAAGTGTCTCGACACGGGCGACGAGTTCCCTTGCGAGGGTCCTGATGGCGACCACCGTGCCCTCGTTGCAGCGTTCGCCAGCACGCTCGTCGCGTTCCTCGATTCGTTGATCGAACCTGTCGTTCCTGCGCATCTCCACGCACAGTGCCTACAAGTGAGGGACAAGGACGAGGCGTTCGAGGTGCTCAACACGTTCCCGCACGAGAGCATCAATGTAGGTGGCCACCTTGTTGTTGGTTCAGGGGTACTGACAGCTCGATATGAACGTGTCAAGGTGTGGATATCGCTGACGGCGTTTTTGCACTATATCGCCCAGCAGGGCGTATCAAAGGACGACTCGAACCCGACCAGGCCCAAAACGGCGAATAAACTGGGTATGCTTCCTGTCGATCGGATGTCCGCATGTATTGACAGAAGGGCCAGCGAGCATCTTTGCACCCGTCTTACTTCGCGATGACCCAAGTGGCATTTATCCGAGAGTATCGCCCGTTGGAAAGCATGATTTTCTTCTCCTTTTCATCGACTAGACGACTGCACGAGGGATCTAGTCCAAGGGTCAAGAAAATGAGTGTTACATTGGTTTCTATTACTACTGTTCCGGATCTAGTATTGCTGTTCTAATCCGAGCTACGCGAAAAGCTTCTTGTATGCCTTCTTTTCCTTCTCTTTCAGCTCCTTCTCGCGCTGCGTGATCTTGGCGAGTTCGGTCGAGATGGCTGCCTTGAGATTGAGGGGGTCTTCTGTCGCGAGGAGGGTGCTGGCTTCCAACAGGTCATCCCTTGCGCCGTCGTTGTCTTTCAAGGCCACCTTGGCGAGTGCTCGGCGGTAGAGTGCTTTCGCTGAGACGGTTCCCGGTGAATACGTGTGCTAGGTCATGCAGCGGATATGACCAACCTTTGTGTTCTGTCTTGACCGCCAGCAGGTGCGCCCGTGTCGTCTGGTGTACGGCCAGCGTGGGGTCAGGCGGCTGAGCGCGAAGCGCGGCAAGTGCAGAGTTGTTGAGTAAGACCGTCCGGAGTTCGTCAAAATCGTCTTTCCGTTGGGGTGGGGCATCATCTGGCAGTGCATGGTGTTGGTCCAGGTACCTCAACGATTCTGAAGGCCATCGTGTTAGTGGATCGTGATCCAGATGCAAAGGACAACTCGACATACTGAGATACTTTTCCAATGCCGCAGTCGGGTTCGGGTCGCCGGCTTTGGATCCGTCCTCGTTCTTTCCAGTGAGCAATGCATTCCCGACGGTCTTGATAGAGTTGGCGGCTGTGTACGCGTACTCGTGGTCGTCCGATGCGCGGGGATCGTCTTCGGGATAATCTTCGTAGGTGTCACCATCCGGGCTCGCGGACTCTTTCAGAGACGGATCGTCGGGGGAGAGAATACCGCAGGCGGCGATGACGACCGGCGTTGTGGGGACGTCCCCCGAAGTCGTTGGGAGGTGCTCGATTCTGCGGACTGGCGAAACGGTAGGATTGGGCATGGGATGAGCATGTCTACTACGTGTAAAAGAACGTACCGATCGATTTACCCTTGATGACCTCGCCAAAAACGACATGTTTGCCGTCCAAATGGTGCGTCTGCGCGACGGTGATAAAGAACTGGGAACCATTGGTATCTTTACCTGCGTTGGCCTGTATGGCGTGTGGTGAGCGCGTTGATAGACCCTGGGAACACGAGCGATGCACACCATGGAGAGGAGGAACGGTTTGTCATGGTTTACGGAGAACGCCTCGTCTGCAAACTTTTCTCCATAGATGGACTCTCCGCCGGTACCTAAGGCCAAGGGTCAGAAAGAACGGAATCGAGCAAGGGGAATGATCGGTTACCGTTTCCAGCAGTGAAATCGCCTCCTTGGCACATGAACCTAACAAGGACAAGACAAAGAGTCAAGCCTGATCCGCATCTCAACGGATTGATTAGAGAGAGGAAGACGCGCGTACCCTTTGATGACGCGGTGAAATTTGGACCCAGCATAGGAGAGTGGTGTTCCTGAGTTGCCGATGCCCTTTTCGCCGGTGCACAGCGCACCTGAGGACGGATCAGATGCGGGGCAGCACTGGTAAGAAAAAGACGTACGGAAGTTCTCTGCGGTCTTTGGGACTAGATCTGCATAGAGAGAGAAGATGATGCGACCGACTGGCTTTCCGTCGATGGTGATATCAAAGTAGGTAATCGGGCGCTCCGCAGATTCGGACATGGCAAGGGACGGGGAAGACAAGGAGGAGGAAGACAGGGAAGATTATAAGCCAGCACGATCCTTACGTAAACCAGCAAGAATGTGCGAGAAATTGCAAGTTCAGTATCTGCGGACACCATCAATCCTTACGACCTCCTTCCTCGAGGCTACTCTTACTACAGCTAGGTCATGACAATCCAGAGGAATATGTTCCCTGACACAATTACGGTGCTCTTGAGACAATGTTGTAGTGGATGGAAAATCATCGTCCTGATCTTGCGCGCTTGGGTCGTGCAGTCCGCGCAGAACTTACAGAAGAAGCTGCGTATGACGACATGGGCGAGGATGGTTTGGGGTCAAGACGCTCGAGTTTGGTTTCCACTAACTGGACAACCGATTGAGAATTGTCATCACGGGTCCTGTGCGACCGCTTCCAGGCTCTTTCTCTAAAGCGAGTGAGGACCTCAGAAGGTGACTTTTACGACGTGGGCCGTGATCAGCCATCAATCATCAACCTGATGAGCTCTCGGAGCCTGGAAGAGCTGTGCACCGTCTCCATCTTCGTCATGTAGGACAATGGCAAGCCCTGATTCTCATCTCATCGATCCTGACATAAAGTCAGACTCGTGTCAGCCGCAGTAGATGTTTGTAAGTTTGCTGATGAATGGACGGTCTCACACGGCCAGCTTAGGTGGACTCGGGGTTGCCAATACAGTAAGTTCAACCTCTAAGTCCTCCGGCCGCGATGTGGGTCTCTGTCGATATAAGACGATATGCTACTGGAGGGTGACAAACCCTATAGCTTGAAACCGCTAATTCTTGCATTGAACCGCCGCTCAAGCACTGGCAGAGATTGTCCTCCAGACTGTCTAACAGATGGCCTCGCTGAGCGATTTGAATGCCCCCTTTGACTGTCCAACCCTCCAACATCTCAATGTTGATGGATCCTCCCTCGATACAGCATCCCCGCTGGAACTAACCAACAAGTGGCTTCCCGCATTCGAAGCTAGTATTTCGAACGAGGACATAGACTCACTCATACCTCTTTTCCACGAACACGGTTTCTGGAAAGACATCTTGACCCTCACCTGGAACTTGCGGACCATCCGCGGCCATTCCTCAATCAGGCGACTTTTAGACGCTCGTCTCGCGGTCACTGGCTTGTCGGCGTTCCATCTCCTCGAAGACGTGATACGAGCCCCGACGCTCATCAAACCACTTTCTGACCTGGTATTCGTTCGCTTCTCTTTCGAATTCGAGACGAAACACGGCAAGGGTATCGCCGTCGCCTTCTTGGTCCCCACGTCGGACGGCACTTGGAAAGCATGGTCCCTACTCACCCGGCTCGATTCTCTCAAGGCACACCCGGAAAAGGTGAGTCATTCGAGGTGCAAGCTTCCCCAGCGATATGATGTACAACCGTCGCCTCTCTCAGATTGGCGTTTTGCGTCCCCGTTTCTCGCGCCTACAGGGCTGGGAGGACCGACGCCAACACGAAATAGCCTTCGATTATGGCGATCCAACGGTCCTCGTCATTGGCGCCGGTCACAGTGGACTCGAGGTGGCAGCACGATTGACCTATCTTGGCGTTCCTACCCTCGTTATCGACAGAAACCAACGGATCGGGGATAATGTATGATTTACGACGCATCCATCTGCACACGCTAAAGTGACTTTTGGTAGTGGAGGACACGGTACAAGACGCTATGCCTTCATGACACGATTTGTGAGTCGATATGTGGAATATATGCGCCATCTGAAAGTCACGCGTGACTACAGGGATGAATCGAATGCCATACCTAGAGTAAGTAGACAAAACGCATCATCCACTCGATCAACTATTGATCTTGCGGTTCTTCAGTTTTCCAGCGACGTGGCCTGTCTACTGCCCTGCCTCAAAGGTGCTTTCAATTTGCACGCTTGTATAGTCGCTGATCTCCCACAGCTGGCTGACTGGCTCGAATCCTATGCAGTGGCCCTCGACCTAAATGTGTGGCTTTCCTCCTCGATAACCAACACAAGCTTCAACCAGGAGACAAGAACGTGGCAGGTTACCATCAGTCGAGGTGAACAGACGAGGACAATGACGGTCAAGCATCTTATTTTTGCAACTGGTTTCGGTGGTGGGTTTCCAAATATGCCTGATATCCCAGGAAAGGTGGGCCATCTTTGTGTGTCGGGCTTCAGACCTGGGTCGAAATCTCCTTTTTCGTGGTCAGGAATTGTACCATGGTGCCGTTCTGCATTCTACCCAGTTTGTTTCTGCAACGGAGTATGAAGGGAAGAAGGTGATCGTTGTTGGTGCTGGAAATTCAGGTTTGGCGCACCACTCTTGATGATCTTGGGCGGATGTTCAAGTTTGGATAGCCCACGATATAGCCCATGACCTGTGTCGCCGCGGGTGTGAGGTGACGATGTGTGCTTTATATTCATTCTGAGGATCTTCTCCCACTAACAGGTTGATCATCGTCCGTAGGATCCAGCGTTCACCTACGTATGTAATTTCCCAAGAGGCGTTGGAAATTTCTCTTGAAGGTAGGGCCTATGCTACCTGTCTTCCAGGATATCGACTCACCGGTCACCTGCCACTTTCTCGCACTCGGAACACCAGAGAGGTACAACGATCACTTTCCGGTTGATTTTGCAGATATCCTCAGTGTAGCGCTTCCCTTTGCAACCCTCAAGCATTTGTTGAAGGCATCGGCAGCGCAGACGGCGAACGGGATTGATAAGTGCGTGATATCATTTTCGTCGTGTTTTTTCGATGAATGACCTTGAGAAATAGGGAGCTTCTTGACAACCTGGAAAGAGCTGGCTTTCAGACATACCTTGGTCCGGATGGAGCGGGATTCTTGCCATTGGTATACGAGACGGGTGGAGGATTTTACATCGGTTAGTAATATCCGAGTCGGTTGTGGTTATTTGATCCGACAAGGGTTCGCAATCAATTAGACACCGGTGCCAGCCGGGAGATAATCAGCGGGATTATCACGGTGAAAAATAGTCCCTCCATTCGAAGATTCACGGAAGGAGGCATCGAATTGGAGGATGAAACTGTGGTGGAGGGGGATGTCGTCATTTTCGCGACAGGGTGAGTGTACCCTTCCTGACGGGCAGGACTTCCTTCTTACCTCGGTTCCGTAAACTATCATGGTTGATGGTAATGACTTCTTGGGTGGGTTGAAGGTTCGGTGATATACGCAGTTCTATAGAGGAAATCTGCGGGTCTGATGTTGCAGCGAGGGTCGGAAAGGTATGGGGTCTGGATGCAGAAGGGGAATTGCAAGGGATATGGAGAAGGACCGGTCATCCGAGGCTGTGGATCACAATGGGTAAGTCCCTCTCTTCAAATGCATCACGAATCCCCCTAAATGTTCGTGCATAGCCAGCCTTGGCCGTTCTCGCTTCCACTCATTGCATCTTGCGCTTCGTATGTCCATTCTTCTTGGTGCACCACGTACAAGACTGAGGTGAGTTCTAGAGATCAAAGCGATCGAAGAAGGCATTGCCCGAGAAGGCGAAATCTGCACAGGATAAGCAGGGTCTTATGAATTTGAACTTGAGAAATCAGCAACGAGTGTTGGATGCCGCAGTGGCAGTATTGTGATCATGAAGTAGCCCTTTCATCCTGTGCGAGCTCGCCCCACGTAGCACAGTAGCTTCTGAACGATGCAATGCCCGAGTCTCACGAAGCCATGCCACTCCACCCAAGTTGTACAATTGTTTTCCTATCTGGGTGAATGGGATAACAAGGATGCCTCGATGCGTAGGGAAGCTTCCAAGTTGCCCGTGTCCTGCGCAGACACCATCTTGGGGTGAGATACTAAATTTTGAACGTGGACGTAATGTGGGGCTATTGATAGTAGGCCGAGGACTATTATGCACACCACGGGTGATCGGATCCATCTTGAGCACCGACTTGAACGATTTTTAAATGATTTCGCACAACATTTGGGTCGTGTGCTAAACACGGATCCATCCGTGGTGTCAATGCAGCGAGGGGCGTTCGTGAGACTGAAATCGCTCCATTGAAGCCATTCTGACCAGAGCAAATATGTCCAACCCCTGCTACACGCAACCCAAAATTAGTCGGGGACACGATAAGATCAAGTTGACGACAGGCCAGCGTTTGATCGTGTCAGCACATCGGACACCGGTTAAATATTTAAACAAGTGTTATCTTTGTGGGTAAGGACTAGTGTACGAACATATTGTGTGTGGAGGGTTATTCGGGTCCGCTCTGTGGCTGAGAAACATGGAGTAGGCTTAGAACGGTGATAGCGCAGAGCGGGGTGCGGGGTTAGGTTTGCCTTACTATAAGTAGGAGATACGAAGGACGTTATCAGGTCCGTATCTCGTACGATATCGAGTGGCGTCGCCTGAGAAGAATCTCGAGCAGGGGTTGGAAGAATACACGACACACCGAGCACCAACACGAATAGACGAGAAATTTGCAGATGTGTATCTCTCGATATAGCCTTTCCGCTGAAAAGGACAAGTGACCAGGTGGACCAGGTAAGCAGCGGTTGAGGAGTTTCCTGGAATTTGATTAGAAGCTCGCAAATGTATTGCATGACGTAATCATGTAAGTGGATAACGTGTCGGAGTTGACCGAGAGAAAATAAGTAGACGTGGATGTTTGATGTTGCTGCGCTGCGTGGGTCTGTACATCGTGCCGTTTGCCCGCCTGCCTGCCTCGTCCACGCCGTCCCCTGTGCAGGGCTCATCTCCGTTACTGTCATCCTTTTAACGCTACTCTCAATTCGGTTCATATTCTCAAACCATGTCCGTCCTCGTCCCCGCAAAGTTTCCCAGTCTCTCTACCATCTTCATGGCTGCAGCAGCTTCTGTCATGCTCTTGTTCGTCGCTCGCATACTCTTCCTACTCATGCGTCTCTGGTCCTGCCCAATGATTCGTCCTGAATCTCAGGAGAAGGATGGCCCGCTGTTCTCCTTGTCGTTTGTTTCCAAACCTTGGGGTCGCTCTCTGCAGTGGAATATCCTCCCGGTATCCCTCCCATTCACGCTGACCCTCCCGGAAAAGCCTTCCCCAGAGGTCGGAAATGTCGGCCTCTCTCAAAAGCGCCCCCAAACGCTCCCTTTTGTCAACTGGCGACCACGGACCGAACCACAGTTTCAACCTCCTCGTGAGTTACTCTCACACCTCGTTTCACATTTTGCGTTTGAACTTTGTGACCACCAGCGCCTGCGCTCTACGAAAGCCCTGTGCCACTATCAATGGCAAAGATCATCATGTCGCGACACGTGCGCATTTGCCCTTCTCTGCGCTACTCGCCCTTACTTTGACCCGACAGACATTCCGCAGACCAAATCCTAATCGGCCACGGAGATCCTCAACTACTTCTACTTCCCAACCAACGTCACCACCGCAGACGCCTTCCCGCCTATACCATTCAATAGCATAGCCCCTCCCGTTAATCCACCCCGCCAAAAGCACGTATCGTTGGGCAATGTGGTGCCTGATATAACATATATTTTACGGACATACATGCAACCGCTCTTGCCTACGAGTTGTCAGGCATCTGCACTTGCTATAATCACACGACCTACTGGACTACGCCGAGTTCTCCACGACTTACATCGATGATATATCCACGGGAATACGTCGCGTTTTCTATGATCATCTTACCTCTGCGATGTTAGCAGCCTACCATTTGCCATGGTAGCCACTGACATTCTGGGGAAGATGGGTGGTGCTCTATGGACGATGGAACTAACACATGGATAATCTTCTTCATGTAGCAAAGGAACTTTTTTTTTTTTTCCTCCTTTCGGGTATCCTTTTTTTGATTATTCGTTTTCTATTTGTTTTGCAACGTAGCGTCGATTCATACGGATCCTTTTAGTTTTTTTTGCCAGCTGCACTAGGTTGACATGGTGTCTACGCAATGACAGGCAATTCGAAATACAGGATGTGGGGTATTTGATCCGCTCTCGGGTGCCAGAGCATAACGTAACATATGGAGAGGGTCAGGTCCTTGAAATGACAGCAGAGTAAAATCAAGTACATATGCCTCTATACCTCTGAGTCCGTCTGCTCCGAGCCCGAGTCCGCGTCTGCGATGGTGTGGTGCCATTCGATCGTCGTATTAATAATCAGGTCGGGTTTCTGCGTCCCACCGATGCCACCCCGGACGAACGAGCGCGAGTTGAGGCTCGCGAGGAGCGTGTTGCAGTACACCGTGCAGAGCGGATAATACAAGGCTGTGAAGATGAGATCGGTCGGATATATGATAAGCTACCAGCAAGAACGTGGTAAGTGTCGGAAGAGCGCTGTGTTGGCAACGTGTCGAGACGCACCAGGATCACGGAGAGGAAGGCGAAGAGTGCTGATGAGAGGCCAGTGTTGACCGAGATGAAAATCAGTCGAAGAAGCATTTGATCCGTCCTAAATGACGGGCACGTTGAACAATGCCGATGCAGCACAGAGTGGGCTAAAACGGGACACACTCTGCAAACCCTGTTCGGCCCATAACAAGGAGTCCACATAATGAGATCGTGATGGAGATATCGACTGCTGCCGCAGCACCATTGAGTGCGCTGGCCATTTTCTGGACGCGTCCGTTAGAGCGATATAAATCCAGGAAATGGCGTGTATCGTACAGTAAGCAGGGGTCCTGAAACGGCGGAAACGCTTGTTTCGAATGCCATTGCCACGACCGTGCAAACTGCGTGATCGAATGTAAGCTACGCTCCGTTGCGGATGTATACCACACCCACAGGTACCCAAAACTAGTATTATTTTCCTTTCAGTGGTGGAATATAGGAAGCTGGGCGTACTCACCTAGCTGTGCAACGACAAAGGGTATTAGAATGGCCGGAAACAGCCATTTGAAACGGATCCTCATCACTGGAGGAATATTTAAGTCGAGTTACTCAAGACGACCTTTTGCAACGCACAGGACCAAATCCGGTATATGAAAAACAATTGGATGGTGGAAGAAACAGCCGACTGTCCACGCAACATGAGGCCTCGATCTAGAGTGGAAGAGTGGATACTCACGGTGACTACTATGGAAATTAATAAAGGGCTGCGCCGACCATTAGCACCGTCCTCGAGAAGAGAGCATGCCTGCCTACGCATGGGTATAGGCGAGGAAAGTATCGTCCCCAAAGTGCACGACAAAGTACTGCCACACTAGTGGGACAGCGTCAGTGCACTGTCTGTCCAGTCATCTAGACGTATAGAATCTCACCGCCTGCAGATATAAGGAATGTGTGGAGTGTGTCTAAAACGAATACCCAAGCCACCTAAAAACTTGAGAAGTGCGTCCTTCGTAGAAAGGGGGTAGCTTACCAGTGACTTCAACATCACGGGGTCCGTTGTGTAGCTGATCTCCGTGAGTACATCAGGGAGAAAGCGCGATTCACGCTTGAACTGACCGCTTGTAGTAGAGGAATCTACATGAGTAGAAATGATCAAAAATGGCACTTTAAAAGCACGGGCTACGTACGTCTGTAATATGCTGATGCCATAAAAGACTAGCGAAACGAAGACCGCGGCAAGAGTGGATCCCCAGCTGTCACTAAGATTGATGGCTGAGGTTGTACACCCACTGGTGGCCATGTTAGCAGGGTGAAGTCAAGATCGAGTGGAGAAAGGGGAGCGATGGTTCTATGGTTCCAACACTTCGCAATTTTGTTCTTATTACATTGAGGTAGGTTCGACGATCACCGGTCACCACGGATATGGGCGGCGCAGTGGTTTGTTGATCATACAGATCCCGGGAGAAGACCATAATGCCCAATTCACCCAGAACGGACGAGTTGGTCAACGGACACTTTCGGCGGCCGAGTAGGACGGAATCACCGATCGGCGTGCAACAGAAAGTTATGCACGTGAGAGCCTCGGCGACAACTTCTTTCCTATCAGAGTCTTTTCGGTGCATCTTGTGAGCCGAAGCACTGGAAAACTGCGAGTGCGGAACCTGTCTATTTCTGAGAGTCATCACCGCGCAGCAAGTATAGTGAGCGGCAGGGTCACACAGTGAGTAGTGATCGGGCTTAACTGTCACTGACATGGACTGGATTCATGACGATGCGACGGTGGAAACTGTCAGCCTGAATCCGTAGCTGAGCGCTGCTTGCGCATGTGCTGTTCTTTCAAATATGTGAACGACTAGGACTTAGCCCAGTCAATTCCGTTGAGAGACCCTTTAATTCGCGCGACGAGCTAACTCTTCCGAAAGTTGACTGTCACAGCAAGCAACTGCCGAATGGCGTTGCAGGTCAAGAAATTTTACAGTGGCCCCAGACTCGTGTCTGCGGCCAATTTGCGTCTAACGATCGCACTCAATTCAAGTCCCATGTATCGGTCTGAGTCCATAGAAAGGCAACTGGGGGGAGGAAGTATGACGGGACGAACGTGCCTAGAGAAGTGCGGATTCAGAGGGAAAATAGGCGTTGTTGGGTGTCCCCACGAAAGGAGGTATCAGTGTGGTCCTTAACGCAAGTTGCAGTGCAGGCACGGCAATCGAGGAAAGGCTACAATAGCAAGCTGTGTTGCAAGCCTTGTTCGCCACCGGCGGTGATAAACAAGGGAGGTACTCGTTGCGCATTTCTCTGCCAGTGCCGTGCTTCCTGAGCCGGTTTAACTTAGAACAGGCTTGACCATGTGTTCGCTGTCCTCAACGGACACCTTTCGTCCCACGTTCACGTTATGACATCGGTTAGCTGATAAATTGGCCCGCTGGAATTTGCTTTCTGGCATTATTTGCTCAATCCTAGCAAGTTGCCTGGAAATATGTCCCACGAATCCAGCGATTCTATTATGATCCCATGAGGCAGGTACCCCGAACTTCAGCAGGGTCGTGACAAAAGTCAGTCATGGTTGGTCCTGAGTCTGCATGTCTGTATTCCTGGTCTCATACGCGTTCTTGAGGTTATCCTGCACGGACTGAGGAGGCTAATCCGAAGGGGGCCGCCTCGCACGCAGTCATATAGACAAACCCCCTAGCCTTTGCACAGGCAGCAGGGCTCCATGCGCCGTGCGGAGCGCAAGGCTAAGGCAGTCGTGGCCCGTTACATGGTATCTCATTGCTACTCAAAGGCAACATCGCAGCTCTGCACGAGGAGAGTGAGAACTCATGTCCCGCGTGGTGTCCGATCTGCGCTAAATATTCACCTTGCAGGCTTGAATACGACTGCCGGTATGCACTTCCTGTCTCGACCCGGGTGGACAGCGTCTCATATCTGTCCCAGGACCATACGCCCTACTTGGTCCCGAGGTCGCAGGCGATGTCCCTGTAGCGGCGAAGCTACGCGGGGCTGGTGCCACATTCCTCGGCAAGACCAACATATCCGAAAGGGCCGATTTTCGAGGGAGAGTTCCCAATGGATTCTCCGGACGGGGTGGCCAGACTCTGTCTCGGTAGTACTACCCGAAGGGAGATGCCTCTGGATCGAGTTATGGATGTAGGGTCGCGGTGGCCGTTGGACTTGCTGCCGCTTCCTTTGGCTCGGAAACGGACGGTGCCATCGTTTCTCCAAGCAGCCATGATAACATCGTCGGGACTCCTCAAACCTTTCATCGGGCTTGTCTTTTGTACAAAAATTAAATCGTACAATTGCAAACGTTGCAAGAGCGTTTGCTAATCACCGGTCATCTAGTCATCCCTATATCATCCACTCAAGATACAGTCGGACCAATGGGTCGTCTCGCTGCAGACGCTACTCTCTTACTCCGCTTTATTTCTGGGAAGGACGAGAATGACGATTTGATCAAAGAGCAATCCGAGGTCCCCGCTTATACGAAAGCCTTGGATCAACGATCTAAGATGATTGTCCTATCAAAGGAGAGTTTGAAAAAGCCATCGACGTGCTCCGTTCCCTATCCAGCTGGACTTTCTAGAGCTGTGGTGCTCAAGGCGCCTGAACACGAAAGCCTGGTGCTCACTGTAGAATTCAAAGTCGGGATCAACAAATGTATCAGAGGACTTCGCAACCGTCCGCAAAATTTCAATAGCCTTGCAGATCTCGTTCGATTCAATAACAAGGACGAGAACAAGGCACCCGGAACCCTACCACGCTGGCCAACTTGAATCTCAGTGAGTCTACGAGTTTCTGCTGGATAAGGTTTTCACCGACACCCCATTGTCGCAAGGCTTTATGAGTCAGAGGCAAGCAAGGAAGACGAGCAGTACTACGAGACCGTCAAGAAAGATTATCAGCTTGGCCACACAGACGCCCCAAGTATCCTAAAACGTCTGGTCACGAGACTAGTGTCAGTGACCCTCCTTCTCACCTGCGCTGCGTGCCATCGAAATTATTTCATAGCTAGAGCTGTCCAGAGGTAGAGCAGGCGTTTCCACGAAACAGACTTTAAGTAAACTCAATCTAACACGTAACGAAACACTTTGTCGCAGTCCTTCGGTTGCACTCTCATGCAGCAAAATAATGAGTGCTGATTTCAGGTTGTATCACTTGGTCATTTACAGGGTCTTGGGATCACGGAGTTGGGTAAGTTCGGAAGGATGTATCCCGCAATGATGGCAGGAGCCACTAACTATGTACCCACCAGTGGAGTCGCATGCTCAACGATATCAACATCCATTTGCACTGTCAAGGCTGCTGTCAAGACGACCGCTCGGACGGCAATCACATCATTCCACCTTTGGAGAAAGCTAAGATCTTGTCAACTTCATCTGTCCCTGCGACTGAAGAATCGTCCAATCCGTCCAGTCCGTCCAGTCCTATTGTTATCGACGATGACTTCGACATTGTTGGCAATAGTGACTCAAGTTTCTCCGCCGGGCACTCGCCGAAACACGGATATTAAGGTATCGAGACCTGTTCTCAATTGGATTACTAACGATGACAATAACGTACTGCAAGTGAACGGCCGACGATTTCGGTAATATCTCCCTCGGACCTGTACAATTGTCTGACGAGCCCCAAGAAGATCCCTGCCAACCGATGGAGAACATCATTGATCCTCTGAACTGCTGGTTAAATGATAGACTTTTATACCCCAACCTGCACTGCATTGACATAGCACTAGATTATCTCGGTGTTCCTCGTAAGTGATTAACTTGTCCCTAGCACTACCACAATGATATCTTACCATATACCCGGCTCGACAAATGTTTACCCAGCGACATCAACAACGGTGGAATATGCCTTCTCTCAAGGTCGACACTTACTTTACTTCACTTAGAACCACCAATGATATATTGCCTTCATCGACTCTGCTCTGCTTTGCCTCGGCTCATGATTGCAATGTGGATTGATGCAGCATGATGACTTAGTGGAAGTTACAAAAGCACCCAGGAAGAGAAGAGTTGGGGAGGAAGATTAGTACCTCATCTTGTAGTTCTCATTTGTGGGAATAATATGAATGTCCACCCGCGGGTATTTCCACACCGCGGTACATCATGCATCATGTCCCATCGCCGCGGGTTGCACGGTATATACCGCACACGTTCCGTCATGGGCACGGTGTTGATGGGGACGAGGACGGTGTTGGCTGGCCGACCCGCGGTGTCACGCCGTCTCCCACCCCGGGTATTCAATCCGATGCGTCTGAACCAACACTAAATCCACCCACACCTTTGCACGACAATGTCTATCGGCCTGCTTCATGGTCACGGCGTACAGCAAGTACCAACTGATCGGTTGTTGCTCATGTATTCGAGCAGGCGATGCATGTGCAGTTGGCGAGGAAAGCAAAGTTTGCTCCCGGGCCGAGTCAATGACTTTGCGTGGCTGTACAAGTTGGCTTCCCAGATTAGGCAAACAACTCTTCATCCGATACTCGACATCATGACGAAGCATAGCAAAAACAACACGGCCTCTTCTGTTTTCTCGTACGCAGAAAAGCAGAAGACAGAATATGGCACAAAACGTGTATGTTTTCTGTTTCTTTCCCAGAAGTCTGGTAGATTCATGTTAACTGAGACGTTCTAGCAACGCTTAGGAAATGAATCCATGCGAAACTTTGATGCTTGTGCTCTGTGCCTACAGCGAGCCCGAGATCCAATTGCTTGTGATCATGGCCATTTGTTCTGTAAAGAGTGTGCATACGCCGATCTCCGTATGCAATCGTGTATTCCGCCAGCGAGACTTGGGCTGAGAGACGCACACAGTGAACCAGAAGAAAGATATCAAGAGGCAGAAAGAGCGCCTAGAACAACTGAAGAGAGAAGCGGAAGAAGAAAAACAACGCGTGTCGGAAGCTGCAAGGGAACGCGTCCTACGAGATTTCGAGAAAGGTCACCTTGGCTTATCTGCAAACTTACCCGCCATTGTCTCGACATCTGGCGCCGAGTCCACTAAAGAATGTGCGTGGTTTGGTGTCGGTCACACCTTGGTCTTACAACGAGCGCTTCCCAGGTCGGGCGGGCAAACGGAAACTTGATTTCGACAGTTCAACCGTTGAGACGCTTGCGCGGGAGGCCGAAGAAGCTGCACTCAGGCTGATAGAGCGAGAACAGGCAGAGGCACTACGGCACAAACTGCCTGATTTCTGGCTACCATCGCTGACGCCTACCTATACGTCGAACGGTCCACCTTCGTCATTGAAAGATGTAAAGGTTCAAACAATGTGTCGAGGGGGTGAACCACCCCATGCAATCAGGTGGGTGTCACTTCTGAGAATCCATAAGTTCTGTCTCATCTCGTATTTGAAGCTTGAAGTCATTTATCCCTGTTCAGTTTTCCTTCCCGATCTCTTCGAGTGCACATTCAACAGATTCAACTCCTGCGATTAACGACGCCAAAAAGCCCGAAGAGCCGAAGAATCCAATATGCCCTTCTTGCAAAAGCAATCTTTCTAACAATAAAATGCTGTTCTGTACGTGCACTCTGTCGGCCTCGACGTATGATGGTTCACATAAACTTCCAGTAATGCGACCTTGTTCCCACATTGTATGCAAGGTTTGTACAGACACTCTTGTGCGGCCCGCTAGCCAATGTATCGTTTGCGACCGGAGATTGACGAGCCTTGACATAGTGGAGCTCAAGAGGGAAGGTATGTACGGACGGTCTGCGATTCGATCGCGAAATCACGGGGTTCCCCTCCATTCCTTTGTGTTAACCTCGTTCTTCTTTCAGGTACAGGGTTCGCAGGGGGTGGACTTGCAGAGACAACAAAGAAAGGGGTCTCTTTTCAAGGATAGCCATCCCCGGGTTTCTGTACATATCGGGTTACCCGGCATTTCATGTATTCGGCCTTTTCGTGAATCCTCGCTTTGAATTCCGGTTCAGCTTGTGGAACATCTCCATCCCCCCTATATGCGACGTCCTTTATCCTTCTTGTGACATACTCCAGGGGCCCGGCTGTGACCAGCTGATAAGAGGTGTGCTGAGATGACAATGACGTTAGTCTTTAGCCCATCTTCGATGTTCATCACGATCACACCCGCGACGACCAATACCTCCCAGGCAAGTTCAAAGTTAATGGGACCTTACAAAACGGAAACGTAATGGTCCCGATACTTGGGTTGTCATTTTACGGCGCTCTTGACGCAAAGTCCGCGGACGACAAGTATCTGTATTCCCGATATTATACACAGGGTTCAAGATGCCAAGCTTCATGACCATGCACTCGTTTCCCTCCAATCCCACTGAACAGTTCCATGGAGTCGGGCAACAGGCGTGTTGCAAGGACAACTCAGTAAACAAGAGAGGGCAAAGTACTGACCTTATCAATTTTAACTCCCTCGTTCCCCTACCCATCTACATGTCAAATAAGGTCAGCCGTTAGGATGATTGTCCCAAGCAAATCTTTTCACAGGGTTACTTGCAATTCTTCATGATGTCCAGCCAAAATCGAATCGGTACGCTTGCGATATGCTGAGCATATTTCACTCGGGAATCTCATGCTATCGACACTCAAAACTCGGTCCGTGTTTGTGGTTTGGCACCTGCAAAGCATTCTTCTCTATGTCATCCCCCACAATTGCCACGGAGCCTAGTAACTATGACACTCTTCAGCGACAACACACCGAAGTAACATGCCAGCATCCGCATTGAGCACGCGTGTACCGAAACTAACGCCGTCAACCTATGCCCATCTGATTTTTTTTACTTGGCTACCAACAGTCCAAGCTACGATGCTAGAACCAAACACAGATCATGGATCTAGCTAGCGTTTCCATGACGAACAAGTCAACGTCCCCCTGACTATCGCTGGTATATCGTAGAAGGTACTTGGCTAGTCTCTCTTTCGCATTTCTGCACCTAGATTTCTTCAACGGAAGTATCACGGTCATGGTAGGTTGGAGGTGTTTGCGCTGTTATCAGATTATCAGGTCTTTTGACCCCGAATACTGGCCCCGAGCCTGCATCGATGGCACAATCAGCGAAGGACTTCACTGATGCAGGAATGATGGTATCCGCATGGCCCAGTGTCGAGGATCTCTGACAACTATCCTGCGTTGCGAGCGCAGGGCTTCCTCGGGATCAATAGGGACGGCACTGGTATACGTAAGTGACTCGTTCGCGTGAGTGTACACCCGCCTCTACGGTTCCGGCAATCATGGTGCGAGAGAGTTCTATTCAAACGTTCAGGAAGCTAGACTTTCACTGATGGCCCCCGTAGGGAAGCAATTACTTCTCAAACGGGATGCATAACTTCTGGATTGACCAAGTCGATGGTAAGATCGGTCATGATAGACTGCCCCTCTACAGATAACAACATTTCTAGGCGGTACCTTGGGAGAGGCTTTCGAGAACAGTTGGTGTCTTGGTTCATCGCCGCTGGGGCACACGTTAACACACTCATTCTCGTAGATGATCAGGTGATGAATTTTACTCCGTTTGCTCGTGCCTTCTCCCAGTACTTCCCCGGCACGCAAGGAGAGATCGACAGGCTATCTACGAGGGGCTCCATAATCTGACAGGACAACCTGCTTCAAGTCTTATGAGTACCTGTCACTGACCTGCAGTACCTTTGCTGGTGGCAACGTTACTGTTCCTACATGTGGAGTGTGGGTACTTTTTCCAAGTTCAACTTTTTTACGGCAAACCACTTTGGGTGTGTTGGTTGTTGCGCCTGGTATATCTTCTTGGACCATTGATATCGGTGGTTTTACTGAGGTGGGTATTGACACGGGATATGCACGATACATTTACATTTGATCTGGATGCCACTGACGGGGCCTAACAGGGGAAAGAGTTGTTCTTGAGATGGCTGGGTATGAGCACTCTGGTGTGCATGGGTGCGTTGAACACTTTCTGAATGCACTGCAATCTAATATCATTCAATTGGCGTGTCTGCAACGTTACATCATTTTCAACACCTTCGCATGAGCCTTGGTCATATGGGGAGCAGCTTCCTTTGGTGCAGCTTCCGAAATCGAAAGATGCTCAAAAATGAGTATAGAGTCCCTTGAACAAATCTTGACATGTCACAAGACTGCAAGTTCGTTATCCGCATGTAAATTATATATCTCAGTCAGGGGGTGTTTTGATATGACCTCTGAAGAATGTGGCACATTTTGAACAAGCTAGTACCAACTTATCGACCGTACACGCTTGCAGAAAGTGACTCGCAGGTCTCGAGGACAGTCTCCCGCGCGGCTGGTGCCGCGGACGAATGTCCCCGCATGTATATTTTCGGAGTATCAGTGGACGCCACTCCCTGTCACTCGGTGTGGACGCTTTGGTACGTCTCGTGGCGTCAAAGCGCATCCACAATTGTCCACAATTCTACAAGCCCTCAGCATATAAATCCATACCAAGCTGATGACCAGAGGTCCACAACGCCTCTTTCTCCTCACACATTCCATCCTTCACACCCCAGATGATGAGACTGCTTGCACGACGTATCGATCGGCAATTCCAGAAGAACCATGAGCAACATGTCCTCGCTGACGAACTGATGGTCAAAATTCAACGGATGAGGGAGTGCTTCTCAGGGAATAGCCTACCCTTTCCGACAGTCGAGGTGAACGCTGCGTGGAACAACTTGCCAAACGTCATGGTGGATAGCCTGCCCGTGTCTATGAAGACTGGACTGGTACTCCTCCGAGCCCCCCCACCGACGCCAACGGGACATGCGTTCGACGTGGACGGGGCTACATCAAGTGACCCGTCTTCCAACGTTAGTCACGATCATGATGACGGCTGGCTGCTTGTCGAGGCTACCATCTCGGCTACACCTGACATGGTGGTACTCCGAGCACTTGAAGGCTTTGCCGCGAGTGAAGACGATTCGATGTCACGGTGTAGCTATCCCGATCAGCCATTAGACCGACAAATCAATGAAGAAGATTCACCCCGATCCACCGACAGCAACTCTCTCTCTTCGGATCACGAAAGCCTTTCGTCCAGCGGTGAGCCCTCACCGACGGCAGTGGGGTTCCACAACATGGTCAACCAATGGTTGTTGGACTATCGTGCCCGAGGAACGGATGCCTTTATCGAGTCACTGATCGCGTTTGGAGTCGTGTCTGTGGGAACCGCACGACTCGCATCCCGTGTCGCGCGTGCTATCGTTAGGAAGGTGGCAAAGGTGTCCTACATGGAAGGGAAGAACCTGGAGAAAAATATTCGCCTCTCAGCTTTGGCAGCGTTCAAAAAGTATTGGGAGGTGGTAAGTCAATGTTGCAGATTATCACCGCCGATACTTGCCTACAACGCAGAGCACACAGAACGATATGGAGATGCCATCCACTCGGGCGAATACCCTGCTACCCACCCCATACAGTATCAACATCGCCAGCTTGATGGGTAGCTTGTTTGAAGAAAAAATGTCCACGGCGAGGGATATTCATCATTGCTTGTCCCTTCTGATGGAAGGCGAGAAGGGCTTTGATCGCTTGTGCGCTATGCACGCGTTGCTGGTCCAAGCCAACGATAAGCTGTGCAAGAACCGCAACCTCCCAACTCTGATGCAATTCAGGAACGACATCACATGTACAAGTACAGAATCGGGAGAGTACCTCTGGGCTACTACCCCGCGTTCGAAAATGATCCTAACTGTGAGTTGAATGGATGGATACGGGAGCTTCACGCAACTGACTGTAGTAACTCACAGGATATTCTCACCACGATTGAACGATGGCTCGTTTCACAAGCTCTCAGGCGCGAACGGAGTCGAATGTCCTCCTGGAGCGGCAACCGCACCATTCGCAACAGTGCCGTAGGACCAAGATTACGCAATGGCCCAGTGGTCTTTGTTGGTCTCTAGCTTGTTTGGTCATATTAGTTTCAGACGGACTTGGTAAATAACTGTCAACAGTAAATCTCCTACATGGAGTAACATTATCTCTATGTAATTTGTGACGAATTAGCTGTACATTATCCCCGCGTACGGGAGGATCAAAAAGAAACCATAGATACCAATGAATGATAATGCTGATGGCAGAAAATCAATGGGCTCAACCGGGAATTGAACCCGGGTCACGTACATCTTCACCACCTGTGTGGCGGGGAAAACACCCGAAGCACGTATCATGCAACTAAACCATTGAGCCGTACCAGAAAATCGCTCCAGAATAGCAGTTTTTGGCAGCCCTCATGAGTTCGCAAATAGTCCATCGAATGAAGATAGTTACTATGCAACCAATCGTCGTGATATAACAGTCTGCAAACCACAATTTAACGCCAAAAAGTAGCACAGGTAACAGGAGAGAGACTATCGAATCATGAGGCCAATCCCAATTCCGATGCAAAAGCTACCTAGCAATGCAACTCGCGCCTCGCCGTCGGACAGCTTCGCCCAAGCCCTTGACATGGTCGTGTGGAAACAGTCTCTGACCGGTTCAAAAAGAGAAAGAGACAAAGATATCAAGCTGGAGAGGTGCAGTGGATCGACACAGGGGACGGGCGGACTGATCCCATCAGGCCGAGTTGTAACAGTGTTCTCTCTGGTGCGAGTAGCGACATCCTGGGACAGTCGTATCTCCCACTCGGCCTCCCACCTGGCCTTGTCCCAACCCTGTGGCCTCTCAGCGACGTAGTGTGCCGTTTCGCGATGAATTGCAGCAATGTTTTCTACTGCGCGCTCGACTTCCCGCCAACGCAGGAACCGCTCGGCTGCCTCGTAGCGCAAGGATAAGAGGGTCTCTGGCGAGCGGAACAAGCCATTGCGGAGCGCCGAGGGTGAGGATGGTCTGAAGGAAGACATGTGAGGTCGTGAGGGGAATCTGGTCTGGTCCGGGCAATGACGAAGCACGATAACGGGGATATGAGGTGTAAGCATGTCAATGAGATCATTTTCGGTGCTGGAGGGCCCTGTGAAATTCGAATGGAGCAGGTTGGCTTCTGCAGATGCATAGGAAGGTAGAAATGGAGAGCTTTCTCACCTGAATCTGTCAGAATTATAAGAGCGGTGAATAACGGGGTCCACGGTGACGCAATCAAATTAGCCAGGGCAACAGACGGCTGGCAGCGCTGGTCGATTATTTCCAGTAGAGAGTGGAATGGCGAGTGGATAGCTGGCAGTATGGATGAAGGCTGGTATCCATCGTCTTTTAGAGTTAATTCGCCATGAGACGTGGTACACGTACATCACCCTGAATGCTATGACGGGCAATAAGCTCAACGTTCCGTGACGGTTCAAATTTCTCGAGCCCGTGCGCGTCCTTGTGTTCAATCCAGTCCGTCGAAGCACGTAGCACGAAACCGTCACTGGTTGCCTCCCAGTCACCGGTGTCCACCACGTCCTCATTGTCATCCAACAACAGACTGGACACTAGAGTATGATTCTCAGCAGCATCTCCAATTACGAGTAGACGGATGTCTCCTAGGGTCTTTCCGTACTGCGTCGGTCGCGAAAGTGCTTCTGGGAGAGTCAGAGACGGGATGATGAGCCCCTGTGTAGATTCCCTGGCATGGTCGGACTGAGGATGGGAATGCGGGGGGCTGGCAGCTGCAGAGGAGAAAAAGAAAGAAGATCCGACGGATGGCAAGGAAGATATCGATTCGGATGGGCTGTCGGGCGGCGAAGGAAGGGGACCCGACCGAGGAGAGGATGGCTGTGAGGAACTGGCTGCAGAGCTGACCGAACTAGCATGATGCTCTTGTCGTGGGTGAAATGTTCGCACAGTAGACGTGCTCGTTGATACAGCGCTCGTGGATTCCATGGTCGGGGACGAGGGAGCCTGTCCACTCAACAACCCCATTGCAGCCACCGTGGCTTTGTCCAGCCACACGTGTTTGGTCTATCTAATTCTAGACAAGATTTCTCCTGAGTGTCACAACCACACCATTCATCCAGCGTGTATCGTTTGACGGTGGCGACAATTAATCGGCACACAGATAACGGCATAATACAAATGGAATGGGGGACAGTCAACCCACGACTTCTCCCAAAGTTCACGCTCGGACGACAAGGAACTGTTCAGGAACATCCGGGTTCTCCTGCGGAGCTAGTGTTGGTATAACGTACTTCTCGCCGTTCTCATCCTCACGGACAGTTCTCTTGACCTTGGCAAGCCGCTGAGTAAAGAAACTACCCAGAGTAACGCAATGCTGCCACTCTCACCTGCCACACATGCGTGTTGCATCCAATGTGGGAAAGTGTTTGGGAACAAATGGATACGATCGAGACCGCCCTCTCCATCAACATGCGGGGAGAGACCACCGAAGATTCGCTTGTCGCCAGTGGAAAGTTGATGTGAAGTGTGCGAAGGTTCTCTGCCAATGCAAATAGACGGGCCGCATCATCCTGCAAAAGTAACATTATTTCGCATGCAAGAGAGCAATTTCGATCAGTAAGGACTTACTAGTTCACGCTGCTCCACTACAATAAATAATTGCTCGAGCAGTGGACATTGTGAACAAATCACTTCCAACGCAGCGAGACTAATTTGCATTCGATGGACAGAGAACTTCTTCAGCTGTTGACCGTGTTTCGCGGCTATACTCTTCCAGAATTCATCTGGTATGGGAGTCCATATCGACGTGGTGGTGGAGTATATCGAAAAAACCTCCAGCGGCGCAGAAGATAATAAGTCTGCAACATCACGAGTCCACCCATCCAGAGGCACGTGTATGTAGACGGTTAGAGTGATCGCTCTCAACTGTCTAAATGCGTTTGTGCGGAGACATGTGGCCGTGAATGCAGACATATCCTACCGGATGCACGACTCAGGCCAGGGGGTCAAGCACGTGCCAGAACACGTACGAATGTCTGAGAGAGGCCCTCGACGCTTATCCCAATAAGCCCGTGCTTGTTAGTAGAGGCGATTTCCCCGATACCCCGGTGGGTCACTCTGGGACATCCGATGATGTACAGATACTCCAGCCCTTGAAGGTTCGATGCAAGTTGTACCAAAAAGGCATCGCTCACATGGGTTGATGCCTGCCAACAGGTCATAATTCACGATTTAGTTCAGATATGCATATATCACCTTACCTTACATATGATTGTAAGACTGCGAAGTGTTTCGCCTGTGATCGAAATCCAGGTAGGAAAAATGCTCAGAACGTGAGCGCTGGGCATAATCAACGAGATCTTGCTCAAATGAGAGAATTGAGTGAGTAAAGCGGGATTATATTCGCTGTCGTTCCCATTGATCTCCAGCTCATGCAGCTGTCCACAGCTGCAAAGAGACTCGAGCACCCAAGAATGGAGGGATCCGTCTCTGGTCCATGTACAAGACCTAAGGTTAACGCAGTTTCGCACCCCTTCAGTGCACAGTTTTAGTAACTCAGAGTGACGTTGGGCAGATAGACCCTTTGGAAAGTCTCTGATCTCTACCAAAGTCGTGAGGGATTCAAGTTGCGAGATAGATCAACGGCCACTCACCTAACTTCTCTACGTAACAGGCGAGATGGGGACATTTAGATAAGGTCCGGAAGAGTAAAATGACCTGTGTAGAGAGCGTTATTGGGCGATTTGTGCGAGTTGATCTCAGTCCGAGACCGACCTTGGTCTTTGCTTCTTTATACCAAGCAAAGATGAATACACGACGATATAGCAAAGGGGTCGCAAATCTGTTGAATGTTTTATTCACAAGACATAATATGTATATGTGCTGCGGCCTAAGAACGAACTCAAAGATAACTGGCAGCAGCTCGAGTGGAAGTTTAAGGAAATGGGTCATCTTACACCTGACTGCATATTAGTTTCAAGTTGACCGGTCTTATAATGAACGAAAATGGCAAGCTGACTAATCAGAACGTGAACCTCACTCGGCTGTATGTCCTGCGGGTCAACCTTTCCTCTCTTTACACCACCACCATTTCGGCATAATAGAAATGGACGTCGACTACGCAATGCAGGATCGGGAATCTGATCCTGTGCAGCCCGAGAACGACGAGGAGGAAGAGGTAGAGCAGACTCAGCCGGAGCGCAAAACCGGAAAGTCTCGAGGGTCTATTTACGATGCGCTGGATGATGACGAAGAGGACGAGGATGAAGACGAAGACGAAGAAGAGGATGGGGACCATCGCGGGAGGAAGCGCGCAAAGGTTCGCGTTCTTCACGACATCGTTTCCGGGCTTATTCAGATGACATCCATGTAGCATCGTCACAGGCGCAATGCGGTCAACCGCTTTCTCGATGTAGAGGCCGAGGTCGACACAGAGGAAGAGGAGGAAGAGGAGGAAGACGACGCTGGCGGTGGTGCGTCTTGACATCAGATCATTGTTCGCCACAGTCCTAACCGCCTTTGTCTAGATGAGTTCATTGCGGACGCTGGTCTCGAGGGGGACGACGAAGATGTGAATCGAAGAGCAGCTGTTAACGCTCGTCTTGATCGCCGAGAGAGAGAACTGAACGACCAAGACCTGGCCAAAATTGCCCAAAATCTGCACGAGCGCTATGGACGCGCTGCCGTACGGTATACGGGAGACATGAACGAGGTCCCACAACGCTTGCTTATGCCCTCAGTACACGATGCGAGCTTGTGGCAAGTTAGAGTCAAGGTAGGGTATCAGGACAATTAATGCTTTGTAACCTCACTCACACTGCCTTTTCAGCCCGGACGGGAGCGAGACATCGTGTTCAGCCTCATGCGCAAGGCGATCGATCTCGAGTATACCGCTCAACCGCTTTCGATATTATCGGCTTTTGAGCGAGACTCTTTACCGGGAATGATATACGTCGAGGCTCGTAGCGCCCAACAGGTCAACCAGGCATGCAAAGGTCTCGTCGGTGTCTATCCTGGCCGTGGTATTACTTTGGTACCCATCGAGGAAATGGCCAGCCTTTTGCAAATCAAGAAACAGGACTTAACAGTCAATCCCGGCACATGGGTTCGTATCAAGCGCGGAAAGTACCAGGGTGACCTTGCGCAGGTCATGGATATAACCGAGAACGGCGAGGATGTTGGCCTCAAGTTTATTCCTCGTATCGATCTTAATCCGAGGGACGACGCGGGCGTAGATGGACGGAAACGAAAGAAAGCTACCGCCGGCATTTCCAGCATGCGGCCTCCGCAACGGTTCTTCAATTACGAGGAAGTAGTCAAGGTCTATGGTCGCAAACAGGTCTCCAAACGCAATCAAGTCTACGTCTTCCAAAACGATACGTACAAGGACGGCTTCATCGAAAAGGACTTCAAACTTTCGGCGCTACAGTTGGATGATGTTAATCCCACTTTGGATGAAATCACACGCTTTACCCGAGGACAAGATGGTGCAGAGAATGAGAACCCGGTTGACCTCTCTATTATAGCAGAAGCATCACGGAAGGCAGCGATTTTTGTCCTGCAACCTGGGGACCACGTGGAAGTCTTTGAAGGAGAACAAGCTGGTGTACATGGTGTCGTCGATTCGATCAATCAGGACGTCGTGACCATCACTGCAGTCGGTGTGGATATTGACGGTCAAAAGGTCGACGTTCCAGCTCGCAGCGTCCGCAAACGGTTCAAACCGGGTGACCATGTCAAAGTGATGACTGGTCAGAACGCCGACGAAAGTGGTCTTGTTGTGTCTGTTTCCGACAACGTCATCACCTTCCTTTCCGATATGTCAATGCAAGAGGTAGATCTCCCTATTTGTGATGTTACTCTATGTTCACTATGTTTCCATTCAGGTTTCTGTGTTCTCGAAGGATCTTCGAGAGGCTGCTGAGGTGGGTTCCGGCACCAACATTGTGGGCAACTACGAGTTGCATGATCTGGTTCAACTTGAGTAAGTACACACCATGCTGATCACTTCCCGATGTTAATGAAGCTTTTAGTCTACAAACTGTGGGAGTCATATTCAAGACCGAGCGCGACTCCTTCCGAGTGCTTGACCAGAACGGCCAAGTACGCCTTGTCCAACCTCATCAGATATCCATGCGTAGGGATTCCAATCGTGCAATAGCAACCGACTCTGAGGGTCACGAGCTTCGAGTCAATGACAATGTCCGAGAAGTGGATGGGGAGGTGGGCTCTCACCAAAGATTCACCAACCCATTCTCAGATATTTCGCAGACTCGTAAAGGCAGAGTGCTTCACATTCACCAATCATTTTTTGCTTTCTTACACAATCGTGATATTCCCGAGAACGGTGGTGTATATGTCACCCGTGCCCGGTCCCTGGCTTCGCTAGCACCCAAGGGAAACCTTGTCAAACCGGGTACAGACCTCGGTAAGATGAATCCACATGTGGCTGGCGGTACAACGACAGGAGGCATGGTCGGCTCCGCCATGGGTCGCGGGCCCCGAGATAGAGACATTGGTGCTGTCGTCGTTGTTGTCAAGGGCCCGCAGAAAGGTTACGTTGGGATCATCAAAGATACCAACGGAAACCTTGCTCGTGTAGAGTTACACACCGGGAACAAGGTCATCACCATCGACAAGCAAAAGCTCTACCGCAGATTGTAAGTGGCGCGCACGAGCTTTGACTTCGTGGTTCTCAACCCCCCGTCTCAGACCCGATGAAACACTTATCCCTCTTAACAAGCCCTATAATCCGAATGCTGGACAAGGTGGTTTCAAGACGCCAGGAGCACCCGCACGAACACCCAACCCGTATGCGCAAGCGACTGGTGGCCGCACACCAGGGTGGGGAGGTGGTCGTACACCAACTCCGTACGCGAATGGTGATGGAAGAACCCCCGCGTGGAATGCTTCTTCCAGAACGCCAAATCCATTTGGTGGTGACAGTAGCAAGACCCCCGCTTGGAATGCCTCGTCGCGCACGCCTAACCCATACCAGGAAGGTGGCAAAACACCGGCTTGGAACGCCTCTTCACGTACGCCCAATCCGTATCAAGATGGAGGTAAAACTCCTGCGTGGGGTGCCTCGTCACAGACTCCCAACCGAAATGCGAACAATGACACCCCAAGCTGGGGTAACGATGGGGGCAGAACGCCTCGTCCGAGTTGGGGCGGAGGAGGATGGGGTGATTCCTCGTCGGATAACGTCGCATGGGGCAACGGCAACGCATCACCTGCAAGGCCAGCCGATGCGAGTTACTCCTCATGGGTAAGTACCACCAAGTCACAGTAGGTAACCGTAGCTTATTGGCTCGATAACAGTCTGCACCGACACCAGCAGCTGCTCCAACACCGTTTTCTGCTCCGACCCCAGCTGCGTCGTACCCAAATGCGCCAACGCCTCGCACCATGGGGTCGGGAGGCTTTATGCACTCAGCCCCGACCCCGGGGGTCTTGGCTGCGGACGAGGATGATTCGAGTGAGTGACTACCTGGTTAGCAAAAAAATCACATCTCACATGGGTTGTTTTCAGTTCCTACATGGTTACTGGATCCAATCTTCCAAGATAAGAGGGTACTGATGGAAATCACTGGCACGTTGGGCGGCTGGCGTGATGGCGATCTCAACGGTGCCAAGGGCTTCGTGACTAACGTCTTCCGAACCTCTGGGGACACGCTGATCACCATTGAGTACATCGACCCAGGTCGAGCAGGCACCACGGTAGATGTACCGATCAACTATCTCAGTCCCGTTCATCCAGAAGATGTGGGCGATCACGCTATTCCACTTGATGGACCCGCCAGGGGAACCGAGGTGATCCTGAGTGAACAAATGGCCGCGGAAATATGGCAGGTATCGAAGTCGCTGGACTCAGACCTCATCACGTGCCTTCAGAATGCGATGGTGAAGCTCCATGTCAAGTGATGCAAAACATTGCCGTGATTTTTTTTTTTTTTTGGATTCGACCTTGCTTTCACTTTCCGTGTACAACTCCCAGCTCGTGCAGATGTTACTCGTAATTTATGTGTATCACCCGATAGTAATTGAACTTGGCTGCGTGGGAAGACCGGAAAGCACATACGGATGACCCTCGGAGACGTCTTCGGATTTGTATAATACCGCGTCGCCCTGTGAAGCAAGACCGCACCGATGTCGTTTCTCGTAGGATCCCTCGCAGGCGCAGTCGCGACGGGAGGGGTAAGTCATTCTCCAACCTTTCAAACATCTGAGCAAACTCCTTCCTGCGTCTCTCTCGTGGCTGCAGGTGTACTATGGCTTTTCGAACCTGATACAAACGAGGTACGTTCAAGCCTTTGCCCCCCACATCTGCCCAGTCTCACACCCCTTCTCACCCTCACTCTGCCCCAGGACCACTCAACACCGCAACGAGTGCGTGCTTCCCATCTCGTTTCGCATCGACGTCACGTATCGCTGACGGACCGCCCCAGTCTACACTCCCTCTCTGGACGACTCGTGGACGCGTCTGCGACGACGCCGGGTCCCCTACCCGCGTCCGCGCGGATCGTCGAGCGACCGTTTACGACCATGTTGCAATCCCGGTGGAACGAGCACGTCGCCACCGTTTTTGCGACCGTCGGGCGATGGGAGCGGCAGGCGTCAGACGGGGCGAAAAAGGTGTTGTACGGGGAGGTATGATTCTTCGACAAAGGGGGCGATCCAGTTGCATCTACATACATACATGACGTACGAACGAGCTCGCATACATGGACGCTCGGGCCACCGTCACACAAGTGGGGGTAACACGTTGATGATTATTTCTAGGCGTCGATGGTGTTATTGACTAGAGTGTAAGAAAGGAGTGCTGCTGAAAACCCAAGTGTCCGTCCTCGTCCTCGCGCTATCGTACATCTGCCAGGGACGCCTCGCGTCCTCAACGTCCATAGCTTTGATAATACTGAGAATTATAGCCTTGTGGAGGTGGCGGCATCGACTGATACTGTGTCGGTAGTCGTGGGGGAGTACTCGAGGGAGGGGTAGGAGACGAGTATTGCATCGGAGGCGGAGGTGCAGGGAATCCCGTGCTAATTGGGTATCCCAGCGACGCATATTGGCGGGAAGGTTGTGATGGTGGTGGCGGCGGCGGCAGGAACGATGACTGCCTTTGAGATATGGATGGTGGTGGCAGCGGGGCGGATGGTTGGGCCGATAATGATGCGGCGTATTGTGGCGAGCCAAATAGTCCGAGACTGGCATATGGATCCAAAGGTGGTTTCGGCGCTGCGTACGAGTTGCGCGGCAACTGCGACGGAGGCGGGGGGATATAAGAGACAGGACGCTGAGGTTGAGCTGGAGGAACGGGGCTCGTGTATGATGTACGTTGGGGAGGCTTCGTTGGTGGCGATGGTCGGCTCGTCCCACTCTGCAAATTCATCGAGGCAAATGACGCTTCCATGGATGGCGGCGAACGGGGTGGCCGTGGAACGGGAGGTTTGGTGTCGAGTGGAGGAGGCGGCTTCGCAGTGGTCAGCCGTTGTTGAACCTCTGCCTGTCCTGCCAACTTCTCGCGTTCCAAACGTCGTTCAGAAACGAAAGACCTGACATTGCGAGATAGCGTCGTACACAGATCCGTGAGTTGTTGGTAGAATTGGAGTCCTTTCCTGTGTGCAGACCAACTATGAGTGGGCGGATTAATCAAGCAGGGAATGAACCCACATCAATCCATCCCGGACTTCCATGTAACCATCGCGCGTGCGCGAGATTCGTCGGATGGCGTCTTTCTTCCGTTTCTCTCGTTCTTCCCACTTCTTTGCGCCAGGTCCACGTCCTGCACTGTCCCGTAGACTCTTCCACATGCTCTGAATTTCTTGCAAAGCGAACTGTTGGTGGTGCACGGTGGCAGCCAATCGTTGTTGATACGGTCTGAACTTTTCGAGTTCGGCAGCGAACAAAGCGGGTTCGACACTGCTATTGCGGCGGTTGAGGAGGAGGAGATGTGAAACGTCGTCTGCTTGTATCTGAACAATCGTGAGTAGAAGGAAGAGGCAGCATCAAAGGTAAAGAGTACCTTGTCCTTGAGGTCCTTGAGGACTTCGTTTCGTTCATACGCAATCTTCTTTATCCTTCCTAGACGCTCTTCTATTTCGGATGTATATTGCCCAATTCGCGCCAGTTCTTGGTCGTCGCGGGTTTCCGAGTTGATGTCCAGGTCTAGCAGGCTCTCTGCACCATCGTGCTGTATGCTCGCTCGGAAGAGCTCTTCTAGACCAGATGACAGCATCAGCGAGATGTCTCCCTTTACGGTGTCCCAAATTGCAGAAGCCTGCTGGTCAGAGGTCGCAGCTGCCTCGAGGGCGCTCAGATGAGATTTCAGATCTTGTCTCAAGGACTTGTTCAGCGAAGCGGATGGCTCCTGTGTCCACAGATGATCATACTTGACCCTCATCGACTCGCATTCGCGGGATTCGACCTCCAATTCACGTGAGATGGACTCGAGCTCGGATTTCACGGCACCCTTGAGGCGGGACAATTCGCGCATAAGTGCGTTGACGCCTTCTTGGTCTTCCATGACTGCAATATCTTCTTTCCAACGCCGCACCTCTAGCGGGATCTCGTCTTGGGCGTCGATTCCTCCCTCTGTCATGGCTTTGAAACGCCCGAGTCCTTCCTGCACCCCTATAGCCTCTAGTGCACTCCGTACCTCGACCTCTGCACTTTCGGCATTCTCCACCTCCTTCCGAACCAGCTTTGCTTTTTCTTCAGAGTACACGCTCGCGCTCTCGTGTACGCTAAGAGGGATAAGCTTGATGAAGATGTCCTGTCCGATGATCTTTTGCACTTCGGGTGCACTGTATACTTCTTGGATAGTGATGGGAGTAGCGACTGATGCCTTGTCGATGTTAGGGAGGGCATCTGGGGAAGGAAGGACAGCGTTGTAGATGAGATCATTGTCGCGTTGAGCTTCGTTCTTGCGGTCGGTGCAGAGTTGTAAATGAGATTTCGTACGCTCGAGAATGGAGGTCCCCGCGTCGGCTGGCAGTGTTGGTGAGACGTGTGCCCAGAGGGCAGAGAACGACTGGGCAGAACGGTGGCTCTCTTTGGCGAGTGACTCTGCGAGAGTAAATCGCACGAGGGAATCGCCATGGTTGCCTGCTTTACTGTCGACTTGGGCGCGGTAGAATTGCGCGAGCGAACCGAAAAACTTGGACTTGATCTGCGGTGGGGTGAGAAGGATGGCGGAACTGGTCAGGTGGAGGACATACCTGAACGAGAGTTACCCAATTCCGATCAAAGATGCCCTTTCCCATGAAATCTTTTACTTGCTCGGAGAGGGATAGATACATGGACGCGGCCTGAGATGCAATCTTTGCGACGAGTGTGTTCGCTTTCTTCTCTTGGATGCATTTCTCGAGAAAGACTTCGGTGGCCTGGGCAAGGATGAGGCCTACGAGGAACTTGATCACTTCGCGACTGAGGTCGGTCGAGGGTGCATGCAGAAAGTTTTCGTTGATATATGTGAGCATGCCAGCGCAGGTGCGGAAGTAGTGGAAGGCGAGCTTCAAGCCCTCTGGATCGGACCTGTTCTGGGATGCGGCGATGGCGGAGTGGGTGGCAGCGATCTGGAAGAGGATGGAGGCCTTTTCGTAGGCGATGGACGTTTGCATGGTGACCTTGTTGGTGAAGGCATCGTGCCAGGAGAAGTTGACACGAATCTCGGAGAAGCGGAGCTCGAGGAGTTCGAGCTGGCCAAAGTACTTGTAGAGGAGATCGCGGCCTGTGATCGGATGAACGGTGGGCAAGGGAAGCAGGGAGGAAGAGCAGACCGGTCACGTCGCTGCCTGCACCCTTGACTGCATCCTGTCTGCAGCGCTGGAGAGCCTGACACTCGTGTGCATATGACTCTGGGTTCTCGCCGTACGACTTTGCGATTAGATTGTGGATTGGGGTCGTCCAGTCGACCTCTTCGGTGGTCTTTCTGGGGATGGAGATCATCGGCGACTGTGGCGAGGACATGGTGGTCAGTGACTGCGCATATTCTGACGATCCCAGTGTTGATCTGTGTTTGTTTCACCTTGTCCAATGTCGTCGAGCGAGAATATCGTCGGCCAAAAGGTGCGCTCCTCGCTCGCCGCTGTCGCTCGCTGTCGCTCGCTGCTGACCCGCTCGACAGTATGACCGCTGTCGTATGTCTCTCTCTCTGCCCTTGTCCATCCACTCACCCCTTCTCAGTCGCGGACCTCCTCGTCAAAACGTACGCCCATTCCACCCCCTCCCCGTCTCTCTACTCACCCATCCTCAGCGGCGTAGGCTTTGGCGTCGGCGTACTCGCCTCTGTCATCCTCTTCCGAAGTGTGTCCCCCCGTTCATCCAACCCCCTCATCTCATCCCCACTCCCCAGGACGCACCTGGCCCATAGCACTCTCCTCCGGCTTCGGCATCGGCGCTGCCTACGCAGACTGCGACCGCTCATTCAATCCCGCACGCGTACCCGGCACCCGCATCGTATCACAACTAGAGCAGACTAAATAGAGACGTTGCCCGAGGGGCGTCGTCATTCGTCCGAGTACATGCTAATTAGACATGTCCCTCTGTCTTTGTTTTTCACAAACATAGAGCATCTACCACCTCATGCGTCGCCGCTCGTCCCGGTTTTTTCCACTCTCTTGCCCGGCGTGTCCTCGGGCTCAGTATTGGGTCGTGGAGGTAATGTCCTCTGCGGTTTGCCATGCACAAGCCGGTCGTACAAGACGTCTGTCGCAAGTTAGAGATCTTGTCGTGAACAATATGGTCACCAACGCACATGCAGTCGCACCAATGATGGGTATTGTGACCATAATTGTGCGCAGTCTTTGAGCTTGCGGGTGCAGCTTTGCGGCCATGACGGAGCCGTGGCGACTTGGGCCAGCACGTGTCAATGTATGCGTGAGAATGCGTTCTGGTACTGTACTCTAGCACCAGTCAAGGATTACAAAATGTTAGGGTACAGTTGAATAGTTGGCCAGACTTCCTCCCATCGTGAGTTAATCTCAGCCTTTGAGCACTCTTAACAAACTAGTCTGTTTTTAACTAGTCAAAAAATATGTTCTATTGCTGTGAATGAATGTTTCACGACTGAATATTTGTGAAAAGTACTGGTAAGCGCAGGAAAGACGATGAAGGCTTGTCGTTTTGCGTAGCAGCAGTCCTTCCACTGGCAGGGAAGCTATTAGAATTTCAGGGGAAAAATTGGCGAACATGGGAATTTCCTTCACATCTAACTTACCGAGTGCTCCATAAAGCTCAATCACTGGCAATATTAATAGCTTGCTGGATCCAGCTTCTGGACGGATGCTATGCCCAGAGGTGTTCAAGTATTATCCAAGAAGATCTCGAGCTGTGCGCATGCCTCGTTTGTGATGCAGGCAAGCCAATCGTCAATACCCTGCTCGACTGATCGCTCGACGTCATCGAGAGTAACGCCAGGGTCGGCATCATATGCTTCCTCAAAAAAAAGGATCCATTCGAAGACAACAGTACCGCGGTGACGATGCTTGGGATTCAGACAGAAGGGAGTAGAATCAAATTCGTAGGCAGGATTCGCAAGAGCGTTGCGAATGTATTCATGACTGGTCAGAAGCGCGAGCCGTGTGTCTCTGGTCATCTCGGAAAGGATTGCGGATGAAGCAGATCACTGGAAAGATCTGCATTGTTTCTGTCTCTTGAAAGGGTACATTGAATCGTTTGTAGGAACCACGCCCAAGAGAAGAACGATTGACCGACATCTGGATCGCGACCCTGCTGAGAAGCCAAAGAGACGAGCGATGCCAAAGAATATCGTCGTCGAAATGCACCGACCGGCCAACGTGGTCTCGAATGCGTTTGGTGACTAGAAGAACACCAGCTGAGCGACCAACACCTCGCAAGATGCCAGTAAGGAGTGCAGCGATATATTGCGGATGAGCGGGAGGAGGGGGAGGACCCGAGCAGACAACGCCCAGGCGGGAGGGAAAATTGGCGAATTCAGATTGGATCCGGTCTCCATCGTCAAACACCTTGTTCGGCGTCTCCGCTGGTGAATTCATCGTTTCAAGATCGGCCCGATGCGATTTCGTCCGCGTACCTATCAACACTGCCCTGGACTAATTCACAATTTCCAACAGGCCTTAAACGTCTCCGACTTTTCAGCCGTACCCGGGCCCTATTTTCCGATGCCTTGGCGGTTTCGAGTCGGAAATGAACGCGGCTTCTTCATTACGGAACATCGTACAGGGGGCTTCAAGAACTCGGCCGAATTGCAGGTTTGATGCTGAAGATTGCACTACACAAAGACGAAAAACAGAACCATAGGTGTCTCCTTCCGTTTTGATCGATCCTGGTAGAACACCGCACTAAAGCAAACGGGTGAATAACACAGTTGGTACGACGGAGAATCGGACTACAGGAGTGAACAAGAGCCGATGATCGCAATCATGTCCATATCGAAGAATAACGCACCAGGGTTGGATCCAAGCCCAAATCAGTCGTCACTCCCACTTGCTACGCGCCATGTAGACAAGTCCAGCCCGCGTACCAAGGCATGAAATGGATCTTTCCGCCGCCGCCGCCACAGGTCATCGGCTCGTAGGGAGTCCGCAATCGAGACTTACTTGGTGACTGTCAACAAATCAACCCTGCACACAGTCATGTCTAGAAAAATGTCTTTCGTGAGCCTTTCCAACGCCCCAGAAAATGAGCTAATGGCGGTTCTCCCCGGCCCATCTTCTGATTCGAAATACTGTACCTTGTGTCTCAGTGTGCCGATAACTTGACATTACTCCAAAGGATCTCGTCATGCATGACATTAAAAAACGCATTCTGCTGCACCTTGATCCGGGCTACAGCCAATAAGTAGGGGGCTATGATGCACCGTGCCTCGGAATGTATGCATTGGTGTTGGAAGGACCTTGGTAACATAGCCTGCTTACCCCTTTACTATTTTCTGCTTTTAAAACAGAAGCGACAACATGTGCCAGTGGTCGGCGTAAACCTTGTGTGCACTGGTGTATGAGATCGTGCATAGGCAGATGATGTTTTTTTTTGCATGTTGCGTAATTTCGACGAGAAGTCTCATGGGGAGCCGACTGTCCACACGAGCTGGACGCTGCGCGGGAACGGCGACATGGTGGTCACAGATGAAATTGAAACGCAACAAACCCCCAGTGTCCGCACCGCAACGAAATCCATTGTAATCAGTGGTGGTCCGGAAATCTTCCAATGAGTGAAACTTCAATAGATTGCCGAACTGGATGCTGCAATGACAAGCTCAGACGAAATTATTTGGGTGTGTTACGACTTGCTGAAAGCAAGCTGCGTCAACAGAGACAAATAACGAGCTGTGACTCTTTCGTCCTATATTCTCCCTTTCAATGCGGAGTCGCAGACCTTACCGTGCTTCCCGTGCAGCAAGGTCCCTGTCGGCATCGCCGACCCTTGATATCAGATAGGGGCTGATCAGGAGTCAGTGGCACTTTCGACAGGACAAGAGAGTCGAGACTTTGCAAGCAAGGTAATATTGTCATCAAGGCACCCGGAGAAGCTGGCCTCGTGTCTTCAATCTTCCATCATCCTGGGCTACAGTGGGTCGATTCCGCTGACCTTGTCCGAGTCGTCACTCCCAGGGAGTCACTAGTCATGTCTCGCGTGCTCATTATGTTCTAACGAACTACAAGACGCTGAACTTGATCAAGGATTGTTCCTGCCTCATGGCGATCATGTGTCTTCCTGTGCTGGCGTCTTTGTGTCAGGTAGAATGCGGTACTAGGGCCATTGGCATCGACATTTAATAATTTTCGTGCCAGTGGCTGACATTGGTCGTATGTCAACCCTTCGTACTCACCCCTGATTGTACGCGGGTTGGGCTTACCGTGTTCAGACGAACACGGTCAAATGCATACTCTTGGCATAACTTGACAGTGAGGAATGTAAGGAACCTTGGTCTATCATCATCGCACGTTCAGTCCAGCTCCTCTCCGAGGGACGTGGCTGCGCCATGAGGGACACAAGAGGGGGAGCTCAAGGTATAAAAAGTGGGTGTATCCATCGATGGCCACCAGGATATCCAATTCTATCGCATCGACACCAACATGTTCATTCGTCTCTTTACCGTTCTCTTCTCCGTCGTTGCCCTCGCTGGGGTTGCGAACGCTGCCCCCAGTGCTGAGCCTGAGCTTGAACTTGAAGCTCGCCAAATTAGCCAATGCAACACGGGCACCATCTCCTGCTGCGACACCACCTACTCGGTGAGGATTTTCTCGTCGACGCCAGTGACCTGAAAACACTGAGCGGCCGTTTTCCAACAGTCCTCTTCCTATTTCGTCTACAACCTCTTTGGGTTGCTGGGACTTCCCCCGCCCGCTAGTGGCAGCAGCCAGGTCGGAATTTCGTGCTCCCCAACCACCATTGCTGGAAGTGGTTCTGGCAGCTCCTGCACCCAGCAGCCCGTTTGCTGCGCTGGAAACAGCTTTGTGAGTCCATCCTGTTGCTCACCTTGCGCGTCTTCTGAGACAGACTCGAATGCACCTGCAGAACGGTGTCATCAACGTCGGTTGCTCTCCCATCACCATCAACTGATTTTTCGAATTCGATGGAAATGTGCCATTGTAAATGTAAATCCTGGATCGTGTATGTTTTGTTGGTAAAGCTCGGATATGTCTCGAGGTTTCTGTTGTGGAATATGTAAATGTTATGGTGACTGGGTTTGATTGAATGATTATTGCCGGTATGAGTAAAGTAGAATTGAATTCGCGACCTCGAATTGAAAACCCCGACGACGCTATTTGACTGTGATCGGTATGACGGGAACTACACCCCAGCCGGCGCGGTTTGACGGATAAAGATGTGCAGCTGGGTGGTCTCCGAACGATTTAATCATTTACATGGCAATGCTTGCCACAGCCGTCCCGCGGGACGATCATGTCTGCAAGCAATAGTAGTCTGATTATGGTAAAATGCCTCCGCCGATACTTCGGACGCCAAGCACGAACCTAGTTCAGCTTCTTGGGTTGCGCCGACCTTCGGGGCGGCATTTATCCTCATCATCTTGAGTACGTCTATGTTACCTTTGTTCGGAATGGCGGTGCCATATCATGAGCAAAGGGGCGGAGGATCCTGAGTTTGATTCTGATGCGTTGGGGCTTTGCGTCCATCGCCGTCAGCGTGGTGGGCATCGCGCCGATGGGGATATTGTACATCGTCCAAGCGTTGCGCACCGTGGTGGTACTTGTCTATGGGCAGTTGAAGACAATTAATGTTGGCTTTGAGAGCCTCGAAGCCGCGCGGCCCGCGACGCCGTGTCACAAGTATGGTCACGTGACACGTTTACTCCGACGAACATGAAAAAGTGGACAGTACGATACGTATTTACATGTTGAAAAGCTAACAGTTCATACTTATACTACCGCAAAGGATCACTTCCGCCGCTGAGATCGCGGACGACGTAATAACTAAAGAAGAGCACTTTGAACGTGAGTGCGAGGCCAGCGTGCAATGCAGCGACGATAATGATGAGAAGTCGTGTCGCCTTTGCATCCGCCTGCAACGTAACCAAGTCAACCCAATCGAGATCACGCATGATTAGAAAAGACTTACGCTGGAAAGAATGGGGTACACATTCGCGCCGAGGTAACAACCGGAAAGGCCAAAGGCCACACCGACGAGGACCCAACGCGTGATTGACTCTGGTATTACACACAACACCTGTTGTCGCTTGTTAGTACTCCTACAATCCATACGAGCAAGACAACCAACAGAGACGGGAATCCATACAAATAGCGCGTATCCCCACACGCCGAGGGCATCCACGATACCCCACTCACCAACACCCAAGTACCGCAGGGCTAGCCAGAGAGCTACTGGTACGCCGAAGCTATACGCATAGACAATTGTCGCGGCCAGGCCCAACAACCCGAAATTATAATCGTATTGAGAGTCGGTCACGGAGAGGTACTTGGAGATGCTGGCAGCGAGTGAAGAGGATAGGAAGAGTGCAAGAATGAGTGTCGTGGATACCCAGAAAGGGCCGTATAGGTCACAGCCAGAGGAGAGGGTGGTAAGGTAGGACGGAGAGAACGGGAGCAACGTTGTGTAACAGCGCTTCAAAACTGTGGAAGTGTCGACGTCGAAATAGGGTTGATAGTATTCGACTGCCCAAGGACCTTGCGGTGAAGAACCATGATCGGTAAGATAGCCTGTGCGCCAATCCGAGTTACGCATGTTCAGCGGGGGAGTCTAAAGGTAAAACCTACCACGATCAACGTTGGGAGACGCAGACTGCGTTCTAGCATTGGTTGCACCAATAAATGCTGTAAACAGGGATAGTGGAGAAGATATCTCTCTCGCTTGATGCCTGCGTGAACGCTGACTACTCACATTTGAATTCA
The DNA here is from genome assembly GCA_038090935.1 of Hortiboletus campestris. Taxonomy (NCBI): domain Eukaryota; kingdom Fungi; phylum Basidiomycota; class Agaricomycetes; order Boletales; family Boletaceae; genus Hortiboletus; species Hortiboletus campestris. Next base: position 46,073 of record JBBPNN010000076.1, read on the forward strand.
AGGCCCTCTGGACCTTCCTCTAGATGCTGCGAGCAAGATAATCATACGCGTGCGGTCAGGGATTTGCAGCGTTGCACTCACTTCATCCGCGTCCACGGCGACGTATGCCATTATTGCGTCGAGGATTATTGTCGTGCACCTGCGGTACAGGGTCAGCAGAGACGAGACGCGTCGTCCAATGCCACGTGGCCTCTTGATAACATCCGCTTACTAGTAGTGTACAACAGATTCCTAGTTGTTCAACCAAGTACTGTACTGTAGTGTAAAGCAAGAGAGAGCGCGAACGCTGCCAGAAACCAGGCCTACAGCCCCACCCATGAACGATACTTCTCAACCTCTGTCACATTCTTATCGACAATACGCTGTACTTCATCACCCCACACCTCTACCGGGCGTCGGCACTCTCCAGCGTTACCGATACCAAGGCATTCTCTCTGGTGCCTTTCCGCTTCCACAAACTCAAAGACGACACAATTATCTGTGACCAGTGGTTTCAACGGGTCCCAACGAAGCAGCTGTGGCCGAGCAGGAACGTTATGCGGCGGCACAATAGAACGTCCAAGATACAGATCCTCGAATACGAACGCAACATCATCTTCATCGATAGGCAGTTTGCTAGATTTAAAGAGAAGTCAATATGGGGTGAACGAATCAACAGTAATGGAATGCGATTCCACGTACTTGATCTGCTCACCGACGAGCTTCGATTCACGATGGAGCAAGTCTCTGAGGAGGCGCTCGTACAGTTTTCTGCGATTTTTGATAGGTAGAGGGTTTAGAATAGGCTTCTTTGCCATCTCGCAGATCACATAGGTGGCTATATACAAGCCAAATAGAGACGGAAGGGGGCCTGCCAGCGTAGTTAATAGGAACGGTATCAAGAGAGGGAAAAAAACTAAGGCAAGCACGCACCAAGGACAGGCAGAATCCGAACTCTAAAATCGTCGAACACGCCCAATTCCTTGACGTCCCCTTTTTGGAACTCTTCCTCGGGTAATGGCAACAGCTTGACGTCTCCGGGAACCTCGGTGGAATACACCACGGGTATACCTGATGAGACGCCCTGGAGACGCAGTCTCCGCCTTACAGAACGTGCGAGGGGATCGTAAATGGTGCAAGATATATCGCTGATCTGTATCCGAGTAGGGTCGCACTTGATGCCAGCACCCATAGATGAGAATACCTGGAAACCAACAATCGGGTTCGGTAACCATCGTCTATCTAGCCATTGGAATATACCTTGATGTTGTGATCATGACAATACTTGAGAAGGTCCACCTTGGTCGTTATATTATCAATGGCATCTTTGGTAGACGAGAGATGAAACCATTCCCCAATTTCGAGAAACACCGTAGCTTACCTATAACCCAATCAGCGCCTTCCAGCAGTTCCCCGCCATCTTCCTTCCTCCAAATCTCCACCCGACTGTCTACTTCCACCCAACGGGAAATCTGTTTTAATGTCCGTTCGATGCAACCCACCTTTGGAGTTCCAACGTCGGAGAGCGTGGCTGTCGCATGTCGGTTAAGGGACGACAGTGTCACGTAGTCAAAATCAATGAGACGTATTCTCGAGACCCCGCTGCAGAATTGGCATTAAACCAATCTTATTACAAGACGGAGGAGGGATGCATCACTGCACGCACGATCGAACCAGCATGACTGCAACCCAGCTCCCGACACCTCCGCAACCCACAATGATGACCGAACCGGCGCGGACGCGGGCCATGCCCTCGTCGCCGAAGAACGCATAATTTCGCGCGAGCTGCTCTTTAATGAGGTCTTCATCGTACCCACCAATGTGATTGGAACGTGTCTCTTCGGGCGGCCCCTCTTCAGCCACCACTGGAAGTCCATGACTCGCTGAAGGTGCATCGTGAGCGGTGATAGACCGGAGAGCATCTTCATTGAGGTCCCTTCGCCGTTCTCTTCGGCGGTACGCGTCGTAGGCAGTGAATAACGTGGAAGTAACCAAGCAGGCCGACACCGCAGTGAAGACGAGCTGAGTCCGGTGAGACTGAGAGGATAAAACGTTCATGGCTAACGTGAACTTGTTTTTGGAACGTGCCAACACTGCCAACACGGTTGATGCAATTTCGAACGTCAGTACAAGTAACGAAATTAAATTCATGAGTGGGATTTCGCTATTGCGTGCTACAGTACATGTCGCAAGTGGCTACCGGAGCACAGCTAGCGAAAATAAATACCGATATAAAGTAATGCCCGAAGCCAGCTACTGATACATCGCAGATCATGAAGTTCTTCCTCCCGTCTTTCATGGCAGCCGTGTAAAGTGCGCAAGGTAGACGTTTAGCTTCCGAGCCGAGGTCCCCATTTAGGTGACGTAGATGAGCGTGCGTCGCTGAGCGTTGATGACGCAAAGAGTGATAAAGGCGCCGACGAGAACGCCAGTAATTATACACGAGGCTGTCTCAATGAATGAATGTGACCGGTCTTTCCGCAGCTTTGCGTTGCCGTGCTCAGGGGACGGTGAATCAGTGTGAGTCTCCGCAGGAGAGCACTGTTCTTGCTGCTGCTGCTGTATGATGATGGTGGGAGAAAGGACAACCGTTGTCGGACGAGAATAATCCGAACTTTCCAAGGGCCGATCAACCAAAGCGACTTCCTGCGTCGCAGCAGAAACTGCAAGAATCGGGTCGATGGACACTGGGTAGAGACATTTGACCACGGAGGGTGGAGCAGACGGTGGAGGGGAGAGGGGCGGAGTCGGTGGTAGCACCACCACATATTCCTCTTCGAGGTTGTCGTTCTCCTTTGCAAGATCAACGTTGGAAATCACCTCAGCTTCCTCGTAATCGTCCACGACGCGTTCTAGATCTGTTACAACGTTCCGCAACCTGCGAACCTCCTCGTCTACATCCACTTTCTGCTTCTCCCGGACCTCCTCGGCGAGAGCTTGAATAAGCGACCTGATGACTGTCCACATTTCCAAATGGTCCCGTGACCACCACTGGGCAGGCCACTGTGCGATCAGAAAGGCAAGGACGCAAGCATTGTCGGTCGCTCCTGAAAAGTCCTTCGCAACGGCTCTGTGGAACCATGGTCTGAGGAAGGCCATTGACAAGCGCACGGAACCTCCAGTTGCATCGCGGAGGCGATGCTCGGCGGAGAGCCGCAAAAACTGGTCGGACATATCTTGGCAAAATTGTCGGAAACTCGGTTTCCGCTCCATGGTATCCCAAGACAAAAAGTCCAACAAAGGCGGTAATGACTTGGGGTCGTGGTCTTGGCGCAGGAAGTAGGACGGAAGTTTATCGATCAAAGAAAGAAGTGGGACAGAGGCTAGAACAGCTGGGGCGGGAATAGCTCCGTAGACGAGAACGTCCTGCGATTCCAATGCGTATCTATACCACTTCCAGTAATCGAGGTGTCTCCTAGGCAATTGATGTGGTAAATTTGAATGGCTTCCTAACAGTGGTAGGTGGACTTACTCTCTGGGGGTCCCTTTCCGCAGCAATTCCAATGCGGTAGCCGCTCGGCCTGCGAGCATCCTCGCATCGATGACAGCGATTTCGACATCATGTTTCAAACCGACCCTGTACCGCCGGGTAGCCTCCCATATTGCCCAAACGAAGCTGAAAGTAGTAGAGATAAATGGGGACATGTGTCTCTGGGTCCAGTCCATGTGCTGGGCGACGTCTCGGTATGTGCAAACAGATGCGACTGACTCGCCAGGGGCAAACGAGAAATCTTTGAGCTGCTCAGCAGCTCGCGTGAAATGCTCATCAAACTTTTGCCCAACGAAGTAGGGCTCAGCCGTATTGTCGAAAATCTGTGGGTGGGTCTTAGGAGTATGAATGCGGAAGAGGAAAGGATTGTCTTGGACAAGAGAATCGAAAGAGGATTCAGAGCCGAAGCCATACTGAGGAAGAGGAGTACCGCCGATTGGGCTCTGCAGTGCGGGAGCTGGAAGCTCGGAATCTTGGGTAGGGATGGTCATCGTAGAGAGTCAGGGTGTCGGCCCAACTTGATGCTGGGCGTAAGGGTTTTCTATCATGGTGGAAGTTGGGCCTCGTGCTTGCCAGGTGTTATCACTGCCTATCCAAGAAATGGAACAGGAGCATTGCAGAACACGGCTCATAACACGTGTAGTCCTTGCGGCGAAAGGCAGGTTGCGAATTTGCGACTGCTCATCTAACTCGCCGACGCCGCCGTCAAGTGGCAGCGGTCAACACTTGATGAGTTGACGTCTTCAAGCCCTGGGCGTGTATTGGCGGACTCACGGCAAGTTGGAGTGGGGCTGTGACAGTGGCAAAAACTCGGTTCAGCAGGCTCCATCATCACGCGCCGCAGTAGGCTTCCTCGTGCACCGCTTCAGGAAGTTCCCGAGACACCAAATTGCGTGGGCGCATTACAGTATCCACTTTGTACTACAGTAGTAGGGAAACAGCATAATCGGACATCATGCATAAGAGTACTAAACACAGAACGCGTAGGATTTTGCGAGCGCTTTGTGTCTCTTTTGCCCAATTCCCGCTGATAACTTATGCTCAGTGCATGGCTTTTTGGCGGTCCCATGCATCATTGACATGACGGATAGGCTCGTCTTCAAGTGTTGCTCGCGTCGACTGCAGCGCCATGTCCTCGGATCGGCAAGTTGGCGTATTAGTTCATTCAACTTCGTTACGCAGCAACCTCTTGTGATGCAGAGATCCGCTGTCCAGATCGCTTGGCGTTGGGCTGGCTTCTCGCCCTTGCGAAGGCCAACAACTCAAGAATGCCTTTGGCCTTTCCCCGAGCAGCACTGATCGCAAAGTCCTAGGTACTTAATTACGCCAGAACCACGAGAATCCTGAATCCAGACCCCTGAGACGGACTTCAGTGCCGCGAGGCGAGTAGCCTTCGGCTTGGCGACCACCCGCTCAAGCGCGGCTCGATTGCGCGACCGAATGGTCGGACCTCATCCCGCGAGATCGAGTTGATCAGCTTTGCCTTTTACTCGGCAAAACCGTTGGGCTACCCTTCTACTCGTGGCGTTTATGCGGATGCGGCAGTCTTCAGCTATTTGCCACGTTCCCAAACAAGTTTGATGGTCATCCATTGGCTCTCCCGCTCAGCCTGAAGGGCACCAAAGTCTGCACTGAGTTGAGCTTGTACCCTGTGAGTCGCACCGTACCCACATGTTATTTCACATGCGCTGAATCGTCCAGAAGTACAGTGCTACCAGGATCTATACTCAATCCGATCTTGGTTTTCTTGGCGGATAACGCTACTTTGAATTAACTAGATTGGGTGCATGGCCCATCCTGAACGTTGCCTGAACCCTGTTTAAGGCCGCTCCATTGCCGATATCTACGTTTTCATGGTTCACTCGAAACTTTCTCAATGGATCGTGTTGCTCCGTGGAGCGCGCTTAATCGGTCCAGGGAGTCGTGATTACGAAGGTATAAAGTGAGCTGCTCTGATTCGAAGCTCTGCATGAATGAACGCCATCCGCAATGGCCTCACTGTACCGCCTAGCCACCAGCGCTTTCCTTGAAGTCGTCCCCCGTAAAGTCGTCTCTGCTTCGTTCAGCCATTCGGCTGTCCTGTCTTCTGCTGCTCTCTCAGCCGAGTCATTCGGATCCCCCAACGTCCCAGAGATCTTCGATATCTTCGACGCGCCGGCGAAGCTTCGAGAGAGGAACATCCCCAACGAACCATTGAAAACACTCAACACTCTTTCTACTGTGCGTGTAACATCGAGGCCAGGTTGTTCACACTTAAAGAGCATATACAACGACGCCTTGGGTTCGCCGTGGTCTCTTCCCCCTCCTGTCACCTTTGATGGTCCCGCCTGCCCCCCACATATGTCATCGTCGACCCTGCATAAACGCCGTCTGCAACGCCACAACCTTACACGTTCTCTAAGAGGAGGACATGGGTCTTCCGCTGCGTCATGTAGCGCCTTTACGTCACAATCAGAGCCCGTCTACCAGCTATTTGATGGGCCATCGCGAGCTATTCGCTACCGATATCCGATATCGCGGAATGAGGTGTGTGGTGGCGCAACCCTCATATCGTTTCGTCATTGTCTGATCGCCTTGGTTCACCAGCGGCATTCCTTCACATACGTTTCCTTAGCTCTCTGTTTATCCAGCGCGTTCGGCTGGCTCGCGTTCAAGGATAACCTGGATCTTTTTCAACAAAATAATGCCAGATCTTCATAACAGCAACATCTGCCCCATCCATTGTTTTTTTATCCTCAGAATTTGTTCCAACAAGGTTAGTAACATCCATCTACCATTACTTATGGTCTGGTTTATGGTGGATTCATAGATGTATCAGAATGCACATTGATATCCGGCGTTCCTGAACACCAGAGAATTTCGGCATACCTGGGCCACATTTTTTCCACTTCGAAGGCTTCGCTCTGTACGATACCACTACTTACCTGAGTCTTGGGCCGGAATATTCCTTTCCCTGTATGCGAATTGTCACATGTAGCTGATATTGCTATTCCGTATATCTTAGAATTCACACACACACGTATAGTTATATTTTTACACACTCTTATTCTGGTTTCAAGTTGCGCCGCACGCCTCCAATCAAAATGATCAGGCCGCGAAAGCACAGCATTTGAATTCGATCATTCACCGGTCCCCACGATTTTCAGTGTCCCCACCATCATGGGGCCATGTGCTCTGCAATTCTTCCGTACTGACTTTGGAGAGAGTACCCGAAGCGGAAAATGCTCGTGAGCCGCTCGTAGATGGGCAGATTCGGGTAGTGGGGAAGTAGTACTTTCGCTCCTGCGAGATGGGAGTGATCGGTGGTCCATCATACAACTCTGGATCTATTTGGCTTCAGACTCGGAAGCGCCGCATGACTGTCAGCGGAAACCTTGCTTGCAAAGCGATACGCAGCGTCAATTTAGATCGTGCATGAGGAAAACAAAGCCTACTTTTAGCCGACCCGGAACGAAAGACACAGTATACGAGAATCCAATGTAACAAGATGAAGCTGACGGGGAGACGAAACAAGACAAACAAGATAAATCAGGTCCTATTGTCTACTACATAGTAGGCTGGATAGGGAGAACACTCAGGCTTCCGACCAAGAGGCCCTGGAAGTCATGGTAACGGAGAGGATACATACACGTAAAAGTTCCCACGGGCAACCATTTGGCTTTCCCACGCATTCGTGGTTTTGAAATCTGTTGTTTACATCTTACCCGGTTGGTCGCCGGTCAAAACCGTGCAAATCCCGATTGAACATGTGCTGCTTGATTAGCAGTTGACGCAAACTGGAGATCATTGAAGCCTGTACTTGTGCTGACCAACCTCGCAAGAAAACCAAACAACCATTATCATCATGATCTGAGTGCAGGTGGGAGTAAAACCTTGGGAATCTGGCAACCTGATCACATCGTGGGCAGCAAGTCTGGTGATTCGAGCCAGGTCACCAGACATTGTTGTTCAGAGCAGCAAACTATAAAATCGAAAGCCACGCTCAGTGCGCCTACCCGCGGTCTCAACCAGGTGTGTACATTGTCAATTTGTCATCGAGTTCTCGATGTGAGTTATCGCTGTTCTCCTGAATACAGGTACTCCTGGGGTCCAGCGTGCTTTGGAAGTCGGAACAATAGTTCTCGCTCTGGCCTCCCTCCATAACCCCACACGTTCAAGAAGAAGTGGAGTAGATCCGTTTCTTCGCGTCCAATTCTCTCATGCTACAATTAATCAGCTCGCTTCCCCTGACAATGAACTTTAAATGGGGTGTGCAATGTGTTCAAAAAAGTTCCGTGGGTGCAGGTGACGCCATAAATCCCATCAAACTCCGCTGGGGCATAGCTTGCTGGTCGAAACTCGGTCCGACGCTGCTGTCGACCGGTGGACCTGACTGGTCCGGCTACTATCGGCACCAGCGAACCGTAGCGAACCGTTTCACCGATTGGCGCTGGCAGGTTATCAGCAAGAGGGTCGACCCGTCTAGTACCCACTAGGAACTAGGATAAGGATAAGCGTGACTTTCGACGGGTCACTGGTCTGCAGCCACTCCGGCTTGGCATAATCGACGATAAGTAGGCCGTCACAATTCGAACACTTCGTTGTGGTCACATAGATCGGTGATAATCACCATGTGTAGGCAACGATTTCTCAGAAGGCGCCCCGGTTTTTGTCCCACCCGGACACCGTGTAGGCCATACTCTGCGAGTGACACAGTTGGCTACGGTTGGCTTGTAGCCGACAACCGGCGTAGCCAGGATCAGTCCGATTCTCGTGTCATTCGCTTTTGCAGGCTTCCAGCCAGGCGTCCTTGAACAGCCTCTTCGGAACTTACGTGATAAACTCGTTTATGTGGGTAGCCACATTTCATCATATTCCCAGAACGTGGCGTCAAAAAGGCTTGTCACGGCTGTCAAATTCTCGGTTTGCCGTCCCTATATCAGAGTGGCCGTGTGGTGCGATGGGCTCCACCACCACAGCAGCCCTGCTTGGCGCTCCCTCTCACCCTCGACACTACGCAACGTATAATGGCGATTATCGACAGCGTCTCCAATGCCTTTTTCGAGGCAGGCGTGTTGGCCTGGGATGTCTTTCTGGCACTGGGCAATGTCGTGCAGGCTAAGCGGCCTGTTGGCAAAGTGACGCCCGAGGGCCACCCGGGTTATGGAGGGTACTGGCCTGAACACAGGCCAGCGCAAGAAGGCGACAGTCGCTGTTCCTGCCCGGCGCTCAACGCCATGGCCAACCATGGTACGTCTGCACGTTGACACGATCGTCGCGCGCCTGTTCACCAACACGCGCTTTTCGTCTTGTAGGCATCATCTCACGCAGTGGACGAAACATCCCGTTCACCGAACTTACGCAACAGATTCGTACGACGTACAACTTTAGCGCTTCGTTTTGTTCCTTGGTGCCACACATTGCCGCCCGCATGTTGAAGCGGGACTATGGCAAGGACACGTTCGATTTGGAGGAGCTCGACTTGCACAACGGCATCGAACACGATGCGTCGCTCACCCGTACGCACATTTTGATGCGCTGCGAATGAATGGAACGTTGATATTGACCGTCTAGGACTGGATACGGCGCTCCAACACAACCAAGCCGTCAAGCATGACGCGCTCATCGAGGAACTACTCTCGTTTGCCACGGGCAAGGACGCCGATGGCGAAGCGCTCCTCACCACGCACGACATGTCGCGCATTCAGGGGAAACGACGCGCAGAGGCCAAGGCGACCAACAAGGACTATAGTCTGAATTTCTATCACAAGCTCTTTGGGAGTGCCAAGTACGTCGTCCGTTCGATCCCGGATTAACGTGACCCATCGTTCGTTTTTGGTCTAGTTCATCGACGATGCTTACCATCTTTGGTGGGCGGGTGGACGATCTTCGGACGGTGCTTTTTGAAGAGCGCCTTCCAAAGGGTTGGGAATCGCGTGTTCGCAGCCCCAATGGGCTGACCTTTTTCCGCTTCAACTTTACTGTCTTGCCAGTGGAGTTTGGGGTCCGGGAAGCGGATTGGTCGGAAGATGCGACACAAGGTGCGGACAGACAAGTTGCAAGAAAGAATGTATAAACGACGGGATCTGTCGCGGCGCTAGGTTGAAAATGGCATCGACTTTCATGCGATGTTTCATTTACAGGCTGTTCGCAGATTCGCGATATCTCGTACGTACGCACACTTCTATCTCGTTTTAGACATTTTTTACGTGCTGTATACTGGTTTTTATCATTTATGCATGATGTTTGCTTTATTCTTCCAATACCATGACGTTTGAGGACGCTGCCAAACCAGCAAATTTCGTGTGCAACTAGTACACTAGACGAATATACAAGTATGATACATACCGGGATCAAAACGACATTTCTAGCATCCCCACCATGCATTCCGACTTAGAACCCACTGTAAACCCTGCCCCCGCTCGCACTGTCCGTCAGCCAGAACCAGTGGTCATTCGACCCTTCCATTTGGCAATACCCACCCCCATGCGTTCCAAAGCCAGGCGGACCATGCGCATGATTGTTGCCTGCGCCCGGACCATAGCGGGCCTTGGTCAGTGTGAGTTCGATAGGGAGGCAGTGCGGGAAAGGGATAGGCGACGACGGGACGGGCGTGGGGGACTATGCATCCATAATTGGCCACGTCGTCAGATACGAAACGAAAAACGCACCTCCCATACGCGACCCTCGCCGACGATTCGCCTCAGGACCGGTGACTCCCGCATGAGCAAGCGGGTGGAGGCAGGCGTGAGCAACGCGTAGCCTGCGAATGGCGCGCTATGCGAGGTGCCTGCCCCGGCACCCGCACCAGGGCCGGAGTTGTTCAGAGAGAAGTCTGCGGCGCTGGTGTCGATGATCAACTCTTGGAGTACTCTTGCACGCGAAAGGATACCGGCCAGTACGCTGACCTCGGTCCTTACGCCTGATCTCGGGGCATGTCCTTTGAATCGATTAATCGACCGACCGGGCAATTTACTCGGCTTGGCTGAGCCTGGGGACGAAAAGGCATTCCCTACGACGATGCCCAACACTTGGATGCCTTGGCAGCGGTCTACGACCTCTCTGAGTCCAGTGGGGGAGATCTGGGGCAGGTGAAGGATCGAGAGTGTGGACGGGAATGAGGAGACGAGCGAAGGCAAGTTCGGATCGTGGTTGACGTCCGGGTTGGGGTGATTTGGGGGACCCGCATCAGGTGGGTCATTGATATTGTTGTTGCCGTTGGGATTACCAATGAAAAACGGAAAGGGAAAGCCAAAAATGTTGGGATTGCCTGGAATGGGAGGAGGCACGACTGGGTTTTGGTTTGGATGGGGGTTTCCATGATGATGGTGAGGAGGGGTGAGGAGTGGTGGGTCGTTGGCTTGGTCGATTGCGTGTCCGTGTACATGGAAAGGGCCCTGCCAGAAGTGGAAATTTTGGCCGAGTGGGGCGCCTCCGCCTCCGCCTGCACCTGCGGGAGCAAGACCGTCGGGAGCGTTTCCAGGGCCAGGATCGGGTTGTGCGTCGGTACGCTCTGAGGAGCCTTTTATCTCGCCGATCCAACCGCCACATATGGCGAGGGCGTCTCTCGGGGAAAGGCGAGAGACGATGCGGGCAATGAGTGACTTGAGGCCAGGATAAGAGGCACGGATATCGATGGACAGATGTGTCAGAGGTGGAATAGCGAAATTGAGGGGAGGAATGGGGTGTTCTTGAGAGGGCTGTTGGGGATGTGAAGGCATGGGACGGGACGGGAGAGGGGGGGCTTACGAATATGGTAAAGGACAGCTCACGGAGATCAGGGGTATGAGAAAGGGCCTTGAGGACGGTGATGTGTGTTATTCTGGGGCAGCCGATGACGTGCAGACCGCGGAGACGGGGCAGCTGAGCAAGGGTGGCGTTGAGCACGGTGGCATCGGTGTCCTGGGACATCTGTGGCGCGTGAGCATGGTGGCAGACGCGGGAGACAGAGTACGAACGAATAGGGTGAGATGGGCGAGCGTCTTTTGCATAGCGGCAGTCCACGTTGGGAGCGCGTCGATGACGTTCCAGGAGGGGAAGTCGAGGGCGAGGCTATGGATGCCAGTGCAGTCCTGGAGGACTGCGACCTGCCTGGAACCGAGGGGTGCGGATATTCTGAGATGGTGGAGCCTGGGCTTGTCTTGGAGGTGGGGGAGGAGCGGGGGGAGGATCTTGACTGTGCAGACGAAGCTGCGGAGGTTTGTCGCGGTGCGGAGTGCGTGGGCGAGGTGGTCCAAGAAGACGGGGCTGACGAGGTGGTGGACGGAGTGGGAGGCGGGTGCGTCGTGCACGGCGATGCGCCTTACGTGCACGGCGAGGTGGGCGTGGGCGGCGAGGGTGGCAAAGGGGGACATTTCGTGGCGGGCGCGCTTTGCATGGCGGGGGGTGTACTCGATGGCTTTGTAGAGGGAGGGGATTGCGCCTGCGAGGAATGCGCGGCTGACGAGGGCGGCGGCGACGAGATCTGCGCCGTCGAGGCGGGCAAAGATGAGCTCGAGCACGTCCAGATTGACGTCCATGGTCAAGCCCGGTCCGTCACGTGACAGGCGATGCACGGTCCTTGTGCGTGCTTTCGCTCCGCCGTCGTCCACGTCGTCGCCATGTCCCTCTCCGTCTCCCCCCTCGGCTCCCTCTCCTCCCCGTCCCCGTCCCCGTCCCCCCCGCCCAACCCCATCGACGAGTCCGAGCTCTCGGAGCTCACCGACGACGACCAGATCGACACACACCCCGCCCTCGATGTCAACGACGGCCACCAGCTCCCCCCGCCCCGCTCTCGCAGGCCCCCCAACCCCCGCACGGGACGGCGCCAGATCGCATTCATGTCCA
>JBBPNN010000077.1:0-58214 GCA_038090935.1 Hortiboletus campestris
TTTTTTTCCCCGCCCCCCCTTTAAAAAACTCCTACCCTTGAAATTCCTGAGGAAAAAAAAAAAAAAAAAAAAAAAAAAAAAAAAAACCACGACCGTGGATCCCCGGTCATTCGCCCCATGTCCACCGTGGACCCATTCGGTCGCCCATTTCCGGTGCGCGATCGTCGACAGCCGTCCACTCCCTGACATCTGCCTACCAAATCTCTCTCCTCGACGGAGATGACCACCCGCTGTCACTCCCCCCGCCTTCATTCGCGCGACGTCGATGACCTCGGTGCATGACCAACCACCGTCGTTCTTGCCCAGAGATCTTGCGATGCCCGCGAAGTTGCCTTTTTCCTTCCCCGCAAACACACCACGGAAATGATGGCCATGGAAACTGGGCGGGCAGGACAACAACAAGCCCAGTCCTTCCCACCGATACCGCCCTCGATCGCGCTCGACGTCAAGTGCTTCGAGGTCGCCAAGCAACGTCAGCATCAATCACCGTTGTCACATGTCGCTGAAATCACTCCGACATGGCGTTCCAGCAGACCTTCCTAAACAGGGCATTTGACGGCATTTCAACCCGTCCGAGAATGGGAGTCAACGCGACCGAGTCCCAAAGATCTCTGCGTTTTGAACACGACCCTGGGTATGCCGGCCCAGGGGCGCCCAGTGGTGACAGAACGGAAGCGATTTTCTTCCCGAGCAACATAATCCCGTCCCTCGCAAAGGGGCCGGGGTCCCATATCGAGTCTTGCTCGGCGCACGTGGTGCCACACACTGAGATCTCGTCATCGGTCACGTCGCCGCCGCCTTGTTTCCTCGGGCAGCACGCCCTTAGATCTGCTCTCTTAGGGGGGCGGACTCGGACTTGCCAACTCTTTGAAATGTACGTCCGGCATGGACAAATCTACCGCGAATATCTCGGAGCACACCGCTCAAGAAAAGGAATAGCAGGGAGAAAAATAAAGCCCGATCAACAGCTTCGACCCCTCGAGATCCGGCTTGGTCCGGAAATTTCAAGAATCCGTCCACGTCCCCTGATGCTACGGGAGGAAGAGGGGAAGAGAGGAGATCAAACGTATCGACGATATTTCTAGACCGGGCTCAGCAGGGTTCCGTCCCTTATACATGTGCGCTAGCGGCGAGAGACCGCGTTTCGGGAAGGTACCGTGCCTTCGGGTTAGAATTATAGCCGCCAAATTACAGGCACGTTCGATGTCGGTCAGCAAGGGATGAACTCCCGCATCAGCCAAGACACATTATGCCTTTGTGCAAATTTCACGGCTGCAGTAATCAAGTGCGCCATCGGGCTCAACTGAGCTTCTGGCTCGATCGCGATCGAGGGTGGTAAGAACTGAGAAGTCGGACAGTAACGTTGGCAAAAACTTTACAAAGATGGGTGCTCCGGCCGCCAACAAATGTAATAGATAGATCACAATACACGGATGATGTCTAGCTAATCGCAGTCCCTGAAAATGCAAAGGTGTGACTGAGAGCGACAGATAACATGGAAATATATTCAACGATGGTCCCACCACCACATGCAGCATACAGGTCCAAAATTATCCGTCCAAGACTCAGGCATACAACGCATCCATGTTTACTTTTGGCAGAGGACAGTCGCTCGTTCCTAAGAATTAATCAGCGTCGGAAAAGTGCGAATGAACCTCTGAGACTCAAAATACTCACCGGCACGAAGATAGCGATTCTTGCCGTCTTTATGTCCCCACCACATAGTGGGCGACCACTCGTCTATCAAATTTGCAAGCGTCTGAACATGTCCATATGCAGCAGGTTGGGGCCCTGTTGGCCGGTACAAAACAATGACGGTGAGCGCGAGTGAGAAAACCAAAAGCGCCACAGAATAATTAAGAACCTAGAAACCCAACAACATGAGCGCACGAGACAGTGAACACGATCAACGGGGCCGACCTGTAACGGCCACATGCTCACGGCGATGGCTGTCAGGTAGCCGTCCTCTGTTGTCCCGGCTAAACTGATAGCAAGCCCAAGCATCCAATCTGTGATCGTGATCAATAAACGAAAGAGGCGGCCAACCGCGGTGGGACTTACGCAGCAGAGGCTTCAACACAAGCAAGCAAACATTCGGAGTGCTCCCAAAGACGGCAGCCAAAGGATGCAAAGAAATCGTAGTACCCTTTGCTGTCGTCGCTTTCCTCCACACCTTCTCATCCCGAATGACGTTGACAACCAGCTCGGAGCAATGGAGCCCCAATGTCAAAGGTCCTTGCATGGCCGCCATGTTGAGGTAGTACAAACCCCAATACCCTGTGAGAGGGATGAAATAGGCGATGACGTGGGACTCTGGTAGCGGGAAGAAGGACCACGATTTTATAGCACGAGACATGTTGTGATCGGAGATATACAAGACGATAATGCCCCAGGCAATGCAGACGACCACAAGCACCCAAAGCGTCATGACGACCTTTCTAACACTCGAGTGTGCGCGCCACGCAGACAGCTGTGTTAGGGACGGGGTCACTGGCCCCCGATGTCTGTCGCCAACGCCACGCATACACTGGCCCGGTTCTGGAGTGATTTGGGTATGATGGACGAGAGCGGCAGCTAGATCGAAAGGCGAGGAGCTCCACGTCAAGATGACGGTAAACCAAGCGCTAATAAGGGCGATGGCCGCTTGTAATACGAGGGCGACGCCCAAAACTATGAGCGGGACTGCGCTAACGCAGACCGCAAGTTCAGTATCCATGACACCACTTGATGACTCCATGTCGACCGATAGGAACACGAGCAGACTTGAGCTGTATGACAGGATCAAAAGGATTGCCATCACGAGGTTACACGCTGTGCCGTTCGCGTTAAACAATCCGCTCGAAGCTGAAAGCAGACGGAGGTTGGTGTTGAAGCGTAGCCGCCCCTCGGATGCCAGGCCGGCGCGCAAAGCAATCCCGTGAACAAAGCCGGTCGCTTCTGTACAAGCTGCGACTACCAGGTTGAGTCCAAAACAAACAAGCTCCTTCTCCCAGCCGTGCCCGATAGGAATGACCACAATGCCAGAAGATATCGTATATTGGGATAGAGATATCATGAAGCCCCCGACGATGCAGACCCCGCCGAACAGTGCAGCAACGCCAACGCCCATGAGGCCAACCATGCGCGAGAGATTGCTACGGTCATAGAATTCGGGACCCGTAGTTTGTATTGATGGCTTGAAGTAGAGCGACTCGGAGTCAGTTGTTGCATAGCTGTCTCTGTAGTGATCGGGATGGTAGGTAGACATGTCGGTGAGCGGAGGGGGGGAGAAAGAAAAACAGGCTTGCTCAACGCGTGCACGCTAAGCAGGGACGTTATCCCTGAATTTGGATCGTGGCCAGTCTCCAAGAGGCAGCATTGATGACGTTTGGCCAGGTACACCAGGGCGCCAGCGAGACGATCCGCAGACTCCAAGGCAGATACTGAACGTTGAACCCATACTGGTCCAGATATCATTCCTGGTGCTCATTTCAATCAGCATCACAGATAGAATATGTTGGTGTCCTGTGTCACCTGCATGCACAGATCGCATGTTCACGGCGCAATGACCCTCCCGACACGACTGAGGCCTAGGCCTTACCTGAAGGGTGACTAGTAGGCCCTAGAGGGTCACGTACTTGTGCGAAGTCGTGCCTGTGTTGCCTGACAACCTAAAGGACAACAATTCTGAGATTGCTCCAGACTCGAAGCAACATGCTTGGGATGCAGCGACAGTGCATGAAAGCGTTCATGGTTCGTGTCAATGGAGCTGGCATCATAAAGTCAAACTTTGGATTCAGGCTTTTGGCTTTGCAACAATCTATAGTTACATGGATGATCCTTGCGCGAAGCTTCGAGAAGGTTCCGCTGGCTGAACCCGATGCGCAAAAGAGGAGATATATATTGGCAGCGAAGACTTGCACATCTTCTTTGCCCAATTCCGCAGCTACTGCCTCGCACACATGGCCGATGTAAGTTCACCCCACTTGACCACTTCCGTATCATCCCATCATACTCGTCATAGGCGAAAGCCCTCAAAGATCAAGGCAACAAGGCGTTCGCAGCGAAAGATTATGACAAGGCTATCGAGCTCTTCACAGCTGCAATAGCCATCGACTCCTCCAATCACGTCCTATACTCCAACCGGAGTGCGGCAAACGCTGGCAAGAAGCAGTGGAGCGCGGCGCTGGAAGACGCCGAGAAGGTATTCATAGTCCTTTCCGTTCCATCGGTACTATCTACTAAAGGGTATCCTATCCGACTTCCAGTGCGTTACTCTCAATCCATCTTGGGGAAAGGGTTATGCGAGGAAGGGTGCCGCCTTGCACGGAGCTCGCCGATATGGCGAAGCTATTGTTGCCTACGAGAAGGGTATCCAGTACGAAGACAGCCCCGCTCTTCGCAAGGGCCTTCAGGAAGTACAGGATGCACAAGGTCCGCTTAGAGCCCATACCTTAATCATGGCTGCACACTGATAACCATTAAGCCAAGGATGCCGGTGCAGGGCCCGACTTGGGGCTTGGAAAGTTATTCCAAGATCCCAATCTCATCGGGAAGCTTGCAACGAACCCCCGCACACAAAAGCATCTCGCAGATCCTGCGTTCGTTCAGAAGGTATGCACCCAGATTGAAATGACCGTGAACCATTGAATCGATCGTCGTCTACGCAGCTCCAATTGATGCAGCAAAACCCCAAGCTCGCAGAATCGTGAGATTGTATTGACATTCATCTTTCACCTCAGCGCTGATTTGTGCCCAGAGCTCTTTCGGATCCAAGAATGATCGACGTCCTTGGTGTTGCAATGGGTATCGACCTGCAAGGCTTCTCCCGCGAAGAGGGATCAGACGATCTCCCCCCCGGTCTCCGGAAGACCTCTGTTCCATCTCCTCCCCCATCTCCTCCTCGCGCTCAGTCGACCCCCTCATCTTCCACTTCCAACAGTAAGCCTACTCCACCACCACCCGCACCCAAACCGGGAAAGGAGGATGTCGAGATGTCGGAAGAGGACGCAGAAGAGGCAAAAGCCAAAGCTGATGCGCTCGCTGAAAAAGAGAAGGGTTCCGAGCACTACAAGCAACGGCGATTCGACGAGGCAGCCGCTGCATTTTCAAAGGCCTGGGATCTCTGGCCAAAAGACATCACTTTCCTTACCAACCTTGGTGCTGTGTATTTTGAACAAGGAGAGTACGACAAGTGTATCGAGACGTGCGAGAAGGCAGTCGAGGAGGGACGAAATGTAAGTTCTTGGGGGGAGATGCAGAGTTTGTTGTACTGATGCACGTTACAGTACCGTGTAGATTTCAAGCTTCTCGCAAAGGCTCTCGGACGTATCGGCTCGGCCTATTCACAAAAGGGCGAGCTTGCCTCTGCCAAAAAGTACTTCCAAAAGTCGCTCACCGAGCACCGTGATGCTGCCATCCTCGCCAAGCTCCAGGCGACTGAAAAGGCGATCGTGGAGGCAGAACGCGAGGCTTACGTTGACCCGGCCAAGTCTGCTGCTGCGCGTGAGGAGGGTAATGCGGCATTCAAGGGGGGCGACTTTGCAGGGGCTGTCAAGCTGTACGCGGAGAGCATCAAGCGCGACCCCTCTGACGCTCGAGGTTACAACAACCGTGCTGCAGCATACATGAAGCTCCTGGCCTTCGCTGAGGCGCTCAAGGACGCCAACGAGGCTATCAAGGTCGATCCTTCCTTTAGTGCGTGAACTCTTTTGTCGTACAGAGGACGTTGACTGACTCTAGACCATAGTCAAAGCCTACATTCGTAAAGCATCGATCCTGCATGCGATGCGCGAGTATAGCAAGGCGCTCGAGGTCTTACAGGTCGCGTCATCGGCTGATACCGCAGGTGCACACACGGCCGAGATCCAGGCGCAGGAGATGAAGACGCAACAAGCACTCTTTAGTCAGCGTGCTGGGGAAACCGAGGAGCAGACGCTCGAGCGAGCGATGAAAGACCCAGAAATCGCCGTACGTTCCGTTGACATGTTAATGATGACCACGAAACTCAACCGAGCTTTTTACAGGGAATCATGAGTGACCCTGTGATGCAGCAGATCCTGCAACAAGCACAGTCCAACCCCGGCGCGCTGCAGGACCACATGAAAAATCCCCTCATACGTGACAAGATCGCTAAACTCATCAATGCTGGAATCATCAGGACCCGGTGAGAAATGTAAAATCTCTTGGATAAAAGGTGGTAGAATTCTTGCCGTGTAACACTTATGGTACCATTGTGGTTGTAACGATAATACAGAACCCGCATTCATCTGTGCTGATAGAACCTAGGGTTCTCCCAAGAGCTATCTAGTAATCTACTATCGTCACCTCCTAGCACAGATATCACGTCCTGCACGCGCTGCTTCCACCCTTGGTCTTCGCCAAGGCCTTGTTTGTCCACACTGTGCCATATCCGTGCATTTTCATGTACGTCCTTGAGCGAGCTAAGCCCCACGACGGTCGGTATTTCCACCTCCCTCGCTTTTTGGAAGGCGTATTCCAAAGCGAGCTGGGGCAAACCACTTCCGCCGTCCGCGTCAGGCGTCTTGGACACCTGAAGAGCTCCCTTGACGACCTCCTTCATGTCCACCGGCGCCGGGTGCCAAGCGGGCAGGTTGGGAGTGAAAAGTCCCATACTAAGCGGGGACGCAGCAAGGACGTACTTGACACCAGCGCGTCGCTCAAACGCCGTCTTAAAGTCCAACAACGTGCGGTTCTGGAGGTTGAGTTGGCTATACGACATGACGACGTCCAACGGTTTGTACGGCGCCGTGTGCTTGACCAGGATCGCCAGCCGTAGCAGGGTAGGCAAGGGGTAACCTGGGTGAACGTGTTGGGTTTTTCTTTGGAGCGTCGATGGAGAAGACGGAACGCACCACTGATGCCCACCCGTCTGACGACGCCCGCACCTTGGAGTCTTCTCAGCTCCCCAACGGCAGTCAGCACCTCCCGATCGCCATCACCACACACGACCGCTTCTTGTCCCTCTCCCAGCCCATAGGCGTCCGCCTCGTCACCCAACGCGGCGCGATGATCGCCCGACGTCCTCGGCGCCTTGGTCTCAGCAACGAACTCGACGTCGTGCACGTACACGGTATCGAGGTACGTCGTGTGCAGGCGCGCAAGACTGCGCTCGACGCTGGCGCGGACGCCTCGAGGGGTATAGTCAAACGCGTCCCGCGTGTCCCCGAACCGTCCACACTTGGTGAACTGCGCGCGTGTGTATCGTTATTATTGGAGCGTCAGTCGGGACGGCGCACGCACGATCTGATAGGACGAGCGAGGAAACTCGTTCTCGAGCGCCTTTAGGGCGGTTCCCAGGATGATCTCGGACGGTCCATAGTACGGCGACGTATCAAATGCTCGGATGCCATACCTGTGCCATGCCATCTGCGCCAGTGCGCCTATCACGGAATGGATGCGCAGACGTACCTCAGCGCGAGCCTCGTGGTCCTCAGCGGCGTGACACCCCGAACATGATCATTGTTGTTATAAAGGCCCGAGAACGGGGCTGCGCCAAACACGACAGCGGGCACAACCGCAGCATCAGCAGGCCCAAAGTAGGTCGTCTGAAGCGGAGGCGTCAACCTATGTCTGATACGAGAAATGAGGTGTGCCTATTTACAATACGCTTTGCGTCGTCTGCCTTGTCAATGTACTCGTCGGGAATGTCTGCTAGCGGTAGAAGAGGAAAGGTTGGTTGTGGTGCATCTAGTCGTTCAACCATTATCTTGGGTCTCGCAGGCAACGGCGATAAGAGACAGGGAACATATGGACCCGTTTTATAGCATCCATGATCCATGTCAGCCTGAGAGTCATGGGGTCACATGGGACGGAAGAGCCACATGGTCCAGAGAATGGGAAACAAAGATGTAATTGGCACGTCTATCGCACAAACAAAGAAGTGGCCAAAAAAAAAAAGAAACAGTTTATAGCTTGTCCCGCGTCCAGCTATAGCGTCGGGGCGAATCAATATCTGCCACTTCAAGGCAAGGGGAAACGACAAACCTTTTGGAAAATTTGCCAGAGGGATCCATCATCTTGGTATTCTCGTCAGGCTTGACAGAGTTCCAAGGGGTAGGGTTAGTTTTCGTCCAAACCACTTTAACGCCGACGGTCAGGTCCAGAACAGAGTGAGGGGGTAGAACTTACCCGAGGGTCCTTGTGCAAGACGTCCCACGTACCAAGCAGCACCACCAACAGTCAAACCAATGACTGCATAACTATCGTTGACGTTAGTGCGTTGAACTTGGTCAAAAATCGAGACGAGCATACAGTGGTATAGCCTGTAGAAACGGAGAGGTTAGAGAGTTCCGAGACTAGGTAACAAGAGACCCAACTATACCTCGACGGCGTACCAGTTTCGCATGAATTGCCTTGCTCCTTTGCTAGCCATGGTAGATGGTGATTGTAATGGTCTTGTTGATATTCCAAACGGTCAGGCTGTGGGGAACTCGTCGAGCTCTCACGGTGATTCAAACGCCGGAACCCTCCGATCCGTCCAGACAACTCTGTATGGGTCAAAAAGCATAGACACGGACTTATTTACGAAGCTATGGGCATGAACAAAGTGTCCTCGATGTTTTTCTTTCTTTTTCGAAACATGCATGGGATAGAGTACAGCGGCAACAAGGCTGGCACATCATGATGTGACTGTACCCACAAGCAATACCACATGTACAAGGAAACGGATGGCTGGGAAAGACAAGAAATATGTGACAAGCACCCCAGGAGGTCAAACAAGGGGAGGCATAGAAGCGTAGTTTGATAGAGGTCTGAGAGGGCATGTTCTGAACATCGAGATGCCACCGTTGTTGCATGCAACCAACAAGGGGGTACCACTCGCGTCACAAGTAAACATCGCCTGCACTGCAACCCTTGCAAGCGCTCACCATGGAACAGGGCGTCGTCCCATTTTTCTTTTCCAAACTGAGTCTGCTCCTCAGCCTCTCCAACTGCCTAGCCTTCGAGACGAACCTCCGCTGATCTGGGAAAGTTGCCCCGTTTGACAGCGAGTCCGGGTTGTCCGCTGCTTCCACACTCGGACTGGGAATAATATACGACGCAATCGCAGTCGCACCTGGCGTCCACGAGAATGCGATGAAAGTTGATAGTTTCTCGAAGGGTGATCGTGCTGCAAGTGGATTGGACATAATAGAAGATAATGATGATGAAGTGTCTTGACCATGAGAATATTCACAAACGCTTGATAATGATGAGTTGGGATGGTCGGAACAATTCACCTCCGACGTGGCGCCGTCACTTTGCGTGGAGCTCTGGCATCTGACAGCGGACATGAAATTGTTGGCTGTGAAGCGCAAGAGACAAATGAGCCGAGCGTACTCATATACAATTTGGAAGACCCATTTAAGGTGCTTGACTGACATTGCTTCGATGAGATGGCTGTCGTCTGCGCTTTCGTAGGTATAGAGTAGAACTTGGGCGGGGTCACCGGCTGGGGGATCGACGATGTCGTTGTCTTGGAGGGAGGCGTACCGTAAGCCAATGGTGCTGTGAAACGCCCAGACACATTTTTGGATGGTGTGAACATGATTGACGGTGTTTTGGGAGACATGGACCGAAGCGAAATTGCCCGGGGAATCGAAGACGGTGGACTGTCGTTCCTGCTGCTCGGGCGGGAACCACCACTAGATGGAGGTAGCGACGAACGCGGGGTTGCAGGTTCGACGCGCTCAGGTTGAACTTTGGGAGGAAACACAAAAGTCAAGGGGCTCTCGTCCTCATCATCTTCAACCAGCTCAGGGATGGAAATGGATCTACCGGATACGGGATCGTCCACACGGGGGCGTACAGCGGGTGTCGTTATCAAAGCCTCCAGAGGTGGTGTGATTCGGATCTCGGGAGGTGGTGTTACGCAGATGTCTGGGGGAGGCGTCACACAGATGATAGGTGGGGCGTTGAAAATGAATCGTATGCCACCTTCAACTTCCTCGCCGACCAATTCATCATCTTCGGCATCTGCAATGCCATGCTCTTCATCTTCTTCGGGTAAATCAAGACTCCTGGCTGACGTAGACTCGACCACGACGCCAACATCGGAGGGAAGGACAAAAGGTGGCAGCTCGTCGTCATCAGACATGGATCGAAACGCGGATGAAAACGCGCGCTGGTTCATTTCCTCGGAGCGGGGTGGGCTCCTGTCAACATCATCCAAACACCCGAAAAAGCGGTCAACCTCATCGCCTTGCTTGACAGGAGTGGCAGTCTTTCCCATAGGGAAGGTCCAAGTTTTCGAGAGGGACGCACGGGATTCACCAGTCGACTGGATGTGTAAAGACTGGCTGTCGACCTGCATTGCAGGAACTTTGGATTTGATGTCAAGTTCGTCCGCCGAACCGATGGATGAGCCACCTGGACTGGAGAAACTGAGATCGGAATCCTCCTCGTCTTCATATCCAACCAGGCCATTCTCTTCGTCAGAAAATTCGGCTTCCTCTTCTGCGACAGCATCCAAAGTGAACTCGGTCTTGGTGAAACTGTCATCCACTGACTCAACATCGGTGGTGGAACTTTCAGAGTCGACAGACTGGAATCCAAGCCCACGGGGGCGTGTGCCAACTGGTTTTGCAGGGAAAGGCGACCGTCTCCAAGACCCGTTGACGGCGTGAGGAAGCTTTGGTGTGTTCAAGAGGCCAGCATCGTCCAAGAGTTTCTCAAGCTCTCTGCGGCGTGTACGTTCCTGTTCAAGGGCACCGCGAAGACGTGTGCACTCATCGACAGCTGCATCTGCATCCTTGAGACAAGCACTGAGCCTCAAGATTTCGTCCTTCATTCCATCACGCTCGCGCACGAGGGCCACATTTTCAGCCATGGATTTGGAGAGTGCAGCAGCCTTGACTTCCAGTGACTTTTCCAAGCCAGACTGTTCGACTTCCAACAAGCTGAGGCGACTGCGAGCAACCCAAGCCTCTCTCCTCTCTGACTCGATCCTCTTGGCAAGCATACTGGCCTGCTTGTCCGCATCTGCCACACGTTGTCTCCATCCACCAACGTCCCGCTTCAGTTCATCGCGCTCGGCTTTGAGGTCTGAAATGAGCTGCAACATCTCGTCGGTAGGCTCGGAGGCCGCGGGGGAAGTGTCTGCAGCGTACAAAAGGGGACGGGAACGAGAAGCCTGGTTTTTCAGGGTGCGCTCCAATTCAGTGATGCGAGAGAGGAGCACGTGGTGGGATCTAAATAAAAAATGCTGATCTGCGACAGAGAGGGGTTGTTCGACGAGGGTCTCTTGATCACTTGCAAATGAGAACCTGCGCTCGGTTGGGGTCATCTCGGGAGTCGGTAGAGGGAACACGTCTCGAGGGATTGAATCGGTAGAGCGCTTGTAAGAAATGCTGCTACACCTCTTTTTGTTGAGGTCGCAGGGAGCGGGTATACTATCACTGCAGGTGTAGGAGAAGCGCCTTGGGGAGTGTGTCTGACGGAAATAAATGCTCGTGCTGGTGACATTGGGAGCTATAAAAGGCTTTCGGGCATTTTGGCGGCTGCCCGGAGTGAGAGCAGGGGTGGACAGGCTGCCTGGCACAGAGCTCACGACGCTGCCCTGTACGAGTGACAAGGGACGCAGGATGAGACTGGGGGGACGATGTCGAGAGGTCTTGGCAGGCAAGCCCAAGACTACCTGTGGAGACCCTTTGCGTTCCTCAGTGTCGGCAGGAAATTGACTTTTCTCCTCCTTTTCCTCCTCCTCCTCCTCTTCCTCGACAAGAGTGCCAAGCTGGTCCTTTGGGGCAGATGTCCCAAACATCTTTCCAAATGAATCACGCTTGCCAGCAAAGGTATTGATGTTTAAGCCAGAGCCAGGTGGGAACGAGGGTTTGGTGGCTAGAGTGGGGGTCAAGGGTGTGATGAGAACAGGGTAGGAGACAATGCTCACGAAACTCGAATGACTTGACAGTATCGGGCGAGGAGATATCAGGAATCTCGACCTTGGAAAAGGCCATGTCGGGCTTTCCCTCGAGGGCCCAGAGGGCTCTGCGGAGGATGGAATCCCTGTCGCCCAAGCTGACGTTGTCGTCTGAATGGGCGGGGGGGAGCTCTGGGAGGGACACGCCCATGAGTTCGGCCGACTCGCGGCGGGTCGAGACGGAGGAGCGACGGTGGTGGTGGGACGTGGGGCGCTTGGGAGGGGGGTTGAGAGAGACATTAGCGTTCAGAGGGGGAAAGTCGGGTGCAGAGGGGGACAGAGAAGGGGCGGAGGAAGAAAGAGGCAAAGAGACGGAGTTGTTGCGAGAGCGAGATCGACCGTGCGAGTGCCTGGCAAGGCTCTGTGGGGGGGCACCGCCGCCCATCCTGAATGCGTGAAACTGTGGAAGATGAGGACAAGGAGAGAGAGAGAGAAAGGGACGCACTCTTTGACTGGCCGAGTCCATGATAGATAGAAAAGAGCGTGGTTGGACAAGGACAAAGTACTGCTCGTCATCTCTCGCTCATATCCCTTCAAACTCCGCCATCATGCCCATCCTCGACCCAGAACACACCCTCTTCTTCCTCTGCGACGTACAGACACGCTTCAGTAAGCACCCGCACCGTCTCGCCGTCGACCGTCCACATCGTCCTTGCAGGGTCCGCCATCTACGGCTTCGATGAGCTCGTCCTGACCTGCAACAAGATGCTCAAGGTCGCAAAGGTTCGCTCGATCGCACTCTCCTTCCACCGTGCACTACCCCCGCCATCAGGTCCTTGGCATACCCGTCATCGCGACAGAGCAGAATCCAAAGGGTAACCACTGCCCCCACTCGGCTGCATCCACCTCACCTCGCTTGCAGCTCTCGGACCCACCGCACCGGAAATCGACCTGCAGGCGCTTGCCGACCTGCACGTTGCGACGATCGAAAAGTACCTCTTCTCCATGATGGTCCCTGAGGTCAAGACGCTGTTGCAAGAACGTCCACATGTCGCATCCGTCGTCCTGTTTGGCATCGAGGTCTGTTTACCCGAGCCCGTCTATGTCGCCCCTCACGTCAGTCCAGTCCCACGTCTGCGTCCTCCAAACCGCGCTCGACCTCATCCAAGGCGGATACGATGTCCATGTCCTCGCAGACGGCGTGTCCAGCTGCAACAAGGAAGAGGTTCCCATCGCGCTCGCGTACATTCGCCAAGCCGGCGGTCACATCACCACCAGCGAGAGCGCCGCCTTTCTACTTCAACGTCAGAAGCGTCCCGTAAAGTCTGGTCCCCATTGCTAACGTCGCTTGTAGGAGAGGCTGGGACCCCACGATTCAAGGTCCTCTCCGCCGTGATCAAGGAAGAAAAGGAGAACACGGTAAAGACGTCACAAAAGCTGCTGCAGTATCGTAGTTGCATGTAACTCGTGTATTGAATATTATCGTGGGAAGCTGCCTTTGGCCCCCTCCAGCGCTCATCTTGCTCTACCTCTCTCCATCATGTTCGGCAGTCTCTTCCGCCTCGCCATCGACGCTCTCCTCCTCAGTGCTTTCCTAGCTGGCGTCAAGCGCTCCACCGGTCTCACGTATGTCCTTGATGGCCGTGCTCTCACCCCACTCACCACCTCTCAGACCTGCACTATCCCGAGTACCTAACAAGGACGTCCGCCGTGAGTAGCACCTTTGCTTCACCCCACCCAACTCTGAGCAGCGCACAGAAATACTACGGACATATCTCGAGTTGGGTACGTCTCGCGGTCCGCACCCTTGGCCCTCGTCGTCTAACTCGTGACACAGGAGAGTATGTGTTCGACTTTGCCGTAGTCGTATTTGGGGTAATCCCGCTTGCCGTGCGTCGAAATGGCCTACTAATCTTCCTCGTAGCGCTCCAGCTCCTTCGAACGCCGGCAGTAAACACTTTCTGTGATTGCGCAGCTTCACTCATATCACTGGCGCCCACCCGTACCATCGTATTCACGCCTTGTATTATATCTTACTCTCTTATTCATGGTATGCGCGACGAGTGCGCGGGAGTGATTCATCCCAGAAAGTTGAATACAAAAAAGTGGAGGACGATGGAACCCAGTGCGAAATCGGCAAACGCTCTGTATGTGCATGTTGGCCATGACCGCAATGATCAAGGGGAGAACAGACCTTTCGGGTGACACGTCTTTGAACTCTGAGCGGTTCTCGGGGTTGACCTGCGCCCTAAGCGAAGCGGTGAGAACAAACTGTCCGACCGAGCTCGCGAATCTACACTCCCGGTGAGCCAGAGCATGCATCCAACAACGGCGACGGCGTACCCGGCTAAAAAGGCATTGAAAGGAAAGTTGGTGACGAGCACACAGTATGCGAATTGGAACACGCCGGAGAGCACGATGAATGTCAAGAATGCGTCTATGAACTTGAGGCGGTCTGGGGTCTTGTGCAAGTAGGACTTCCACAGCGCGGAGACTGTGTGCGAGAGGGTCGTCTGCGGGGATGGTTTTGGGCCAGCCATATGTGCTGCGTGTGCGACGTGGAACTGGTCAGAGGTAGTAGTGACCGAAAACGGAAAGTCGGCGCGTCCGGAAAAAAATCAAGGCTTTGAGACGTGACGCCTCTTCTTTCCGTCATGAACACCGCTGGACTCCGTCTCGCCTCCTCGTCTGCGCTGGCAGCCTCAAAAAGATCATGTCCAACACCATGGGCACGTCGGCATGTCCACACGCGCAGGGAGCTCCCATACAAGATCGAGAACGGTCTCGGAAACTTTATGTCTCCCCGAACCCTCCAGATGGTCGCAGTCGAGTACCAACAAGGTCTCCTCGACCGTCTGAACCAAGAATGTCGCGGTAAGCACCTGTCGCGCACTCGCTCTACCTTGACTAGAACGCGCAACACAGACGTCGAGGACAAACGCAAGACCGTCGCGCAGCTCGTGCTCGACACCGCGCGATCACAGGACAGAGCCGTCCTGTTCAAATACGCCAGCCACGCCCTCAACAACAGCTTCTTCCTCAACTGCTTGGTAAGCCAGACTCTCAGACATCATGTCCCCCTTCAACGATTTCCCAGCGACCCCCATCTGAGGACACGGGCGAAAAGCGCATCGACGCGAGCTACTTTGGCACCGCCATTCAGAAACAATTCGGTGGCTTCGATTCGTTGCGCTCCCTATTTTCAGCCGCTGTCAATGGCATGGCAGGCTCGGGATACGTCTGGTTCGTCACGGACGCGAAGCGGAACCTCGCGTTCGTGCCGACGTTTGCATCCGGCACCCTCCTCATCCGTTCAGGTGCTGGTACGGTCGAGCCGATCACGGTACCCATCCTCGGAGAGCGCGGACCCTCGACGCAACTGCCGCATTCGACGCGGGTACCGTTCTCGGAGGCGGGCAACGCACCCGCCACGTCTTCACCCTTTTCTGGCACCTCGCACGTCCCACCACAGCTAGATTCTTCGTCTCCGGCACGGACGTTCCACACTTGTGTGCTGTCCCGCGATGACTACAAGACACGCGCACGCTCCCTCTACGACCCTACCGCCACGTCGCTCTCTCCTCACGGCCCACAGGATTCACGCGACCTCACCTCTCTTGGGGAGTATATCTATCCCCTGTTTTGCATCAGCGTACATGAACACTGTTGGCTGCTCGACCACGGCATCTGGGGCAAGGAGAAGTACCTCAGAGAGTTTTGGACGGTCGTAGACTGGAATCAAGTCGTCAAAAGATTTGAAACCTTTGCCACAACGGCGATTTGAGTGGTTATTGGAGTTACAAGGGCTGACTATCTATGACTGGCATCATAATTCACTGCTCACCCGAATCATTTAAAGTATAGATACCGTCTTTAGAACGTTTTCGCTGTGTTATTGCCAATGCTACGGAACGATCAGGGTGCCGTCTACCACGAACATATACCACCCGAGATATTGGGTGAATACGACCACAACCGAGGATATACGATGTCCTACCACCTCCATTCGATGGAACCACAACCCACTGTCCGCACGCCCTTGTACATCTTGTATGTCTCACCCGAAAGCCGAACCTGGTCGACCTTGAGAGACGAGAAACTGTACGAAGGGACCTCGAAGTAAATCTGAAATGCATGCGCCGGACGTGGAAATTTCGTCCTGAAAAAAAAAAGTGGTTCAAAGATGCATCGAGCGACGACAACGCAAAAAAAATCGTACTTGGAGGTCCAAGAACCACGAAGCACCCAACTACCAGACGAGTGCATAATTGGAATATCCCAGCGAAGTATCTTGAAATCGAGGATCAGGATGACGCCCAGATCGTGAGACGAAAACACGCGCACCTGTCTTTGTGGTTCAAACGTCCACGAACCTTCGGTACCCCCAACGGAGCCGACGCCAGATCCGGCACTCGAGATGGTACACTGTGCCCCCGTCGCGCCTTGGCCGAGGTAAAGCTCTATTCGAACGTTTTCCATGATCTTCATCGTTCTCGAGCTAAAGGTGACCGTGAAATTGCCTAGAGACGGCTAAATTGCGTTGCTCTGCAGAGTGACAACACGAAGATGGCAAGCGCACCTCCAAACTCCCCCACCGTGATGTTTGGTTTCAGAGAAATTGGTACTGGCACGTTTCCAGCCAGCGCACCATGCGGTGGTGCATATTGATATTCCGCAAGCACAAATTTGCCATCAGGAGGGACAAACGACAGTGTCTTTTCGCGCGTCCATCGTTGGAGCCTTGGGTCCCCTGGTCAAGATATCCTACGGACCACGGAACCGACAACACTTGCCTTACGCAGGAATGAAAGGCACACTCCTTCATGACGTTTGGATTCGAAAAGCTCAGAAGCAAGTCCGGCATGCCTGTCATCAACCCGGTTGCTAGTGCTGCTGACGGAGAAACTGGAGTGCCTACCGGTCAACTTGGCATTGGTTTCGATCTTGCCATACACGTTGCTCGTGAGCGTAGCCCCATTACTGATGAACGTATAATTCCAATCTGTTGATTGGCCATCACGACAGTGACTCACCGTCCCACGATGGCTCGCATTTCCTCGGTAACGTCGAATAGAATTTCATTGTGATTGTGTCGAACGCCAAGTTTTCGCCAGGGTATGGGAGACGCAAAGGCGCCAGATGGGGCACTGGATGGAACGGAGCCTGGGAGGCAGAAAACAATCGAATCAGCGGTTACTGGACTGTCGGAGGCGTTTTCGCACACCTCCAGGACGATTTGGGCCGGACGACGTGGTTGTTGGAAGCGACGCCAAAAGTTTCGAGAGGAGAGAAGGAGGGAGAACGATATCGCGCAGTGCGTTTGGAGATGTCGTGAGAGGATATCCAGAAGAATCCAGCGTTTCTTCGAGGAGCTACTCGAGTTAATCCGGAAGGGACGACCTCGTAAAACGAAATCATACCTGATATACGACGTCGAAGTTGTCCTTGAGGGTGGCCGCACTTACCGTACCGAAATAATCGTACAGGATATCGCTAAATGCTTGCAAGAATGCGAATGCAATCAGAGGATCGGCTACAATGCAGAGGATTCTGGGATAAGGAGAAATGGACGTATTGTATGACCCTCACCATCGCCGGAGACGCTCGCGATCAACCGCAGCTCTCCCACTTCGACATGACAACATGCACTTCCGCCTGAGAAGTCTCCAATCCCCGGGGGCACGTAAATGACGGGATCCACAGTGCCAGTACGGGACGCTTTGGAGAGTTCATTGTTCAACGTGTCGATGTGGAGCAAAGGGTACGCTGGGGGAAAGGACGTGTACCCAGACTGGATGACGGGTCGTCTGCACGCCATTGAGTGACCCGAGGAGAGCTGTACTACCTCAAGACACGCACCCTGACGCGTCGAGAATGATCAAACCGTCGATGGCCATGTTTTCTAATATCAGGAGGGGAACAGCAGGCTACGTGGTGGTCGTCGAGTCTTGGGATGCAGATAGTTGAGTGGTGCATTAACTTGGACATGCAATGTAAATATCCGACACATCTAAAATTCTAACGACATCTAGGGCTCGGTAATCGTGCGTCATTAAGCAAACATCCCAACTGGTAACATGTAACAACTTGGACGGAAAGATGTCGGTCCCACACAAGTCACTCTAGACGTATTTGCCAAACAATGGTATCAACGACTGAGCCAGGGTATAGCTGAAGACCAGTTTCGGACCAACGACGAGTAGCTGTTACATGGGGTGACGAAAAAGAGTCAGCCAGATACTTCCGCATGCGACCTAACGTACCTTTGGTGTCAAGCCCTTGAAGAACGCTGTTCCGCCCTCATTACGAACGAGGTCCTTTATGACCGTCCACCCGGGCACCCGATGCTCGAAGTTGGCATTTTGGATGCGAGTCTTGACAGTATCGAGCGGCGCAGCGACCGTGATGGAGGCGACGGCACCTGCGACTGAGGCGATAAAGTTTTGGGTCCACGTAGCACGGGAATAATCTGTCACGCCGAGCACATACTCCTTCGTGAAAGCTGATCCACCGAAGAGCTAGAGAACAAATAGTAGTGGTGAGTTGAGTGAAGCAAATGCAACGATGAAAGCGCATACTGCGAACGAGCCGGGGGCATTTCGGGCCATTGTCCAGCCCCAGCCACGGTAAAGGGTGGTACCCTCTTCCAAGAAAATCCGGAGGACACCGCGTCCGCGGAATGCTTCCGGATTTACTTGGCGTTTGATTTTGAGTACATCCAGAGGGAGGAGGACCTAAGTATAGAAAATATCAGGGTGAGAACGCACACAACCTCCCCAAGGTCGGTGAAGGCATACCACTTCCCCTATTCCTGTCAGGCTGTTTCACAGGACGTCATGCCCTTGGCCAAGAATAGCGCGAACTGTTGCGACAACGTACCTTCCAGCGCTGGCCTGCATCATCATCTTTCCAATCCGCTCGCCAAACGCACTCGTGAAATGGTCCTTGTAGTTCCGCGAGATGATGTCGTTAAACCAAGGCTGCCCACCGAACTTGTATATCCGTTGGGAGACCTTGTATCCTGCTGCATACCCAAGGCCAGGGAACAGGGAGAAAAATTTGCGACCGATAGGTGCTGTGGCGTAGTCACGGAAGATGATGCTATTCAGTGTTGAGAACGAGAACTGGGCAGCCACGGGATGAGGATCAGCTGAGGAGTGGATGGCATGGACAACTGGAGCATCACCTTTGCTTTGTTGCTCATAAGCCGCTTTGCAACTGTGTCCACCGGGTGGAATACCAAAAGTTCGGCAACACCTGCGTGATGTGCCTCGGTCAATTGCTGCACGTCCATTCGGTCACCGAGGTGCCTTACCGGATGCACCTGAGCCAAGGACACGCGCCGTGCCCGAGTCTTTACCCTTTCCAGAATGCGAAGGAGACATTGTTCACTCGGAAAACAAAGGAGGAGAACGAGGGAAGGGGAAAGAAATGAGGAGGCGCGCTTTTCTTTTCAAAAATTCTACAGGACGGCCAATACTGGAGTTATGTAACACTCCTTCGCCCACCTTGGAAGGTGTCCAGGCTAGCCGGTTCCCTGTGGAGGAAAACTAAACCACGACTCAAATGAAGGGACACGCAGTGATCCCAAACACTGATTTCCTGAACTAGAACATGGTAGCTACAACCGACCGACTGTCACATGTTGGTATGCTCAGTGGCTCAGTTGCACCGGTGTTCCTGAACGGATCACCCTGGACGGACCACAAGCCAGGTCACGAGAGCGTAAATAGAGGGAAAATCCTATCTGATGTCGAATAGCATGCCCGTCGTCCCCTCTGGCGGTGAACTCGTGTCAGACGACCGCTAGGCGCATCGGTGTCTTGATTTGGATATGAGCAGTGCCGGGTCATTCGAGCGGAGATTGAATCCCCCTGCAGCTCATTTTTTTGAGCCTGGTGTCCTAATTTGGAAATGGGCAACGCGGGCGTCTTCGGCTCGCTCAACCGGAGATTGATCTCCGCCACAACTTCTCGGGCGTCCCCGGGTCATTCAAGCGGAGTTTAAATAGCTGTCACTAGCCTGTGCACTAGTTGGCACTACTGGTTAGTTACTGAGACCCATGACGTCGATTACCTAAAACACCCCCAGGCTACAGTATATGAACTCCCCGCAATAGATTGCTCTCTTCCCCGTACGACGCCATGGTGTACACATCTGCATTATATTCACAATCCCAGCAGGATGTGCTCGACACTATTCGCGCACAGTTCACTTTATCGGAGGACACCCTCCTCGACATCACTAAAGTCTTCCTACGCGAGGCCGCCGAGGGACTCGCTAGCTATGGTCAATCCATGGCGATGATGTATGTACTTATCGTTGCTGCCCATCAAGCTCATCTTAACGGCCGTCAGTCCGACGTTCGTCAAGTCAGTTCCAGATGGTTCCGAGACTGGGTATGTCTTGCTTATCTCCCCCGTGCTGCCATGCTCATGCAGTCCAACAGCACTTTTCTGGCGCTTGATCTGGGCGGCACTAATCTGTACGTCAATACTCAAACTGCTATCACTCCTGCTGCATGACGTACCCAGTCGCGTGTGCGAGGTAACCTTGCTCGGCAACAAGACTTTCTCGCTCCGTCAGCAGAAATACAAGGTTTCCGAGGCATTAAAGGCCGGAGAGGTCACCACACTTTTTGGTGCGCACGTCTGTCATTTTCTGCCGTAACCTGTCACGAATCGCTTGAAGATTATCTCGCCGACTCCGTCGATACTTTCCTCACCGACTCCGGCTCACCCTCCAGTGCCATCCCACCGTCACTTGCTCCCAACGGATCCCATGACGCCATCCTTGCAGACAACTCTGATTCGTCATACATTCCCCTCGCCCTTACATTCTCCTTCCCCGTAGAACAGACTGCTCTCGATTCTGGCACGCTCCTGACTTGGACAAAAGGTTTCTCGGCCAAGAATGCCATCGGGAGGGATGTCGTCAAGCTCCTTCAGGATGCGTTTGACAGGAGACATATTCATGTCAGATGTGTTGCGCTCGTGAACGATGTCAGTATCCGACATTCAGCTTCCTCTGGTTCAGAACTTTGTTCTGTCCTAATTCGTGTTTCAGACTGTTGGTGCCCTCCTATCACGGGCGTACACATCGGGAGGGTGCATTCTTGGTGCGATTTTTGGTACCGGGACGAACGGCGCGTACGTGGAGAAGGTATCCAATATCACAAAGCTTGGAAATGGGCCAGCGGTCACAGAGGGCGGTTATATGATCGTCAACACCGAATGGGGAGCTTTCAATAATACGGTACGTCCATCCCCTCTATTATATAGGATTGTCAGGGGAATGATCTGTCCAATACGCTAGCGGACGGCCCTCCCGACGACACCATATGATAACAAGCTTGATCGTGAAACTATCAATCCTCGCTTCCAAGCATTCGAGAAGTTCATTTCGGGAATGTATCTCGGAGAAATTGCACGAAACATCATTCTTAGCCTTATAGATGCCGCTCCAAATTCGCTGCTTTTCGGAGGACAGTGCACGCCATCCTTGAATAAACAATGGGGGCTTGATACAGCGGTGTTGAGTGAGATCGAGGAAGCATGGCAGGGAATTGGGAAATTTGCTTCTGGTCAGACTGGCACTTCTGACGGGGAGAGATTGAACCGCGTACGGGGTGTTATCGTGCAACGTCTCGGTTTCGTCGATGCTTCCCAGGTCTCGCTAGCGGATGCGGATGTTGTCCGGCAAATCTGCGGGATGGTGGTCACACGGGCAGCACGTCTGAGCGCTTGTGCTGTAGCTGCAATCTTGGTACAGACCGGCCGTGCCCGCTGCGCCGGGGGCGACGCACTGGCGGACGTTCCCTTGCGGGATGAGGGAAAGAGAATTGGAGTCGGTGTAGATGGAAGGTGTGTTCCACTTTCTCTCGCTGACCTGTTGATTAAATACTTTGCCCTTGCACAACCTAGTTTGGTCGAGTTTTATCCTCGCTTCGAGTCAACGATGCGGGAAACGTTGCGCGCACTGGTGGGCTCGGGGGTCGAGAGCCGTGTAGACCTCGGTCTGGCAAAAGACGGTAGCGGTGCTGGAGGTAAGTCAATCTACCTCGTACACCCAGACTCGGGGCACATGACCATCGTCCCCATAGCCGCATTGTGTGCACTGGTTGCGCACAAGCAGAATGTGGCCAAGCAGGTACAGGGTGCATACAGTCACGACAGCATCACTTGGCCGCCGCAGATCGGGTCCGTAGAGAACTACCCCTACCTCACCTCATTGTCGTGATGTCATGCGACGGAACCAAAGAACAAGAAGCGTGTTGTATGTAGTATGTACGTACTAGCATCCTCCGCCCTACGACCGTGTATTTCCTCGGTTTGCATTAGATGCCGTGTGGCCTACTTGAATGGTTGTATTTGGGTGGAGCACTGGAGCTAGTGCGTGTGGACCTCGGGATATGTAACACGGACATGCGTCACTTGCCGCGCTGTTTCATCGTGGCATCGGGACGTCATCGTCATCATCGTTTACATCACTCCTTGAAACAACGCCGACAACGATGGAGCCTACATATAACCGACGAAAAAAAGCTACTCGGATGTAAGGATATTATACGGCTAATCGTATCGTACATAGTGTACACATCTTTTTTATATGTCAAGCTTCGTGTAAGATCCTAGATCATGCGAGTACATAGCATGGCAGTGGAGAGAGCGAAAGATGAACATATGGTCTCACGCAAGCGTCATCCTCTGCGTCATCTATACATGCGAGTGAGAGCGCTAAGCAGAGTTTCGACACTCCGTGCGAAGCGCAAGTAACAATACAAAGGTATGGCGGAGGCGATTATGCGTGATGGCGATCAAGGACGAAATTACAGGCATGAGTGAGGCCGGCACGAAGAGGCATATTTCGTGTATAAACATCTCAGCTGGTGAGTGTAATAGTATTCCTAAGCGGATCAGTTAAAGTCGGCACTTTGTCAATGTGAAAGCGACTCACCGACAATGATGCATGCGACCAGCATGAAGCAACTCAACGCTGAGTTGCTACGAACGACTCAGTACCCGTAGGACGCTCGTGCGTTGGTGGCGCCGCCAGCACCTCCGCCCTTGGAAGCTATATTCATGCTCATGCTGACAGGCTGTCCATTGGACACAACCCCGTTCACTGCGTTGGGTGGTATGACACCAGGGCCCACTGTTGGCCCTCCTGGCCCAATCACAGAGTTGCCGACGAGTGCTGAGAGTCGAGAAATTTCTTCTCGCGAAGACACCAGCGCGGACGTGAGCCGCTCGTTTTCTGTGCTGAGATATTCGACTTTGGCCTGGAGAGAAGCTAGCCATGCTTTCTTCCGTTGGCGACATTTTAGTGCAGCTGGATAGATATCAGATCGCCATATAGCGGGCAGGTGTATGAAAATGCGGACCTTGTCTGTTGCGTTCCAAAAAGTTTCTGCGTTTTTCCTCCTCAGTCTCTGGCTTTTTCTGTTTAGTCTTGGGGCCGCCAGTTTGGGACTGCTGGTGGTGCTGATGTTGCATCTCCTCTTCCTCCTCTTCCTCTTCCTCCTCCTCCTCTTCTTCCGAGTCTCGACCCCTACCAGTGCTGACGCTGTTCACGGTGTTTGCCCGCGTACGCTTCGTCTGAGCAGTCGGGGGTGCTGCGGCCCGTTGGGCAGGCGGAGGGCTACCTGTGTCGTAAGACTTGCGTTTCGTTCCTCTGCGGCCATTCGCAGGCACAGCTACTGCGCCGTTGGCACGTGCCTGGGCCTCCTCACGCTTCGTGAGCTCCTGGTGGGCTTGGGATAGCAAATACAAGCCGTTTGCGGCAGTACTTGTTGTATTGTTGGAACCGATGTAGGCGGTATCATTATCTTGATTCGCAGTAACTGAGGTGGAGAGATGAGAGCTCGTGGCAGGAGCATGGGTAGCGGCGGTGTACTGGTTAGAGGAGTTGCCGAGGACGCCGTGCAAGGCGAGCGTGTTTGGGGTGATGGTCGCGTTTGCAGCAGCAGAACTGCCATTGTGCATGAGCGCAAGGAATGCAGCGGTGTTTGGGGAGGGAGGTGGGAAAGACACAGGACCGCCGACGAGGGGAGTTAAGCCGGTGCCCGGAGTGAGGCCCGTGCGGGGAGTTAGGCCGGTACGGGGGGTCAGGCCGGTGCGGAACGAGGCGGGGTCAAAAGGGAGATGGGGGGCGGCGTCTGAGCCCTGCTGTGGGCCGGCGAGCATGGCGGGGGAGAGCGGGCCGGCACGGAGGGAGTTTGAGAGGGACGTGGAAAATTGCCAATTGTAGCTTTGATCAGAGGGAGAGGCGATTGCAGCGACGGGGGGGAGGACGGTGCGTGGGGAGGAGCGGCCGTCATTCTTGGGGTGAGAGATGGAAGATGCCGAGGGGGGTCTGTCGGGCTGGGAGGCGCGGGAAGAGTGGTTTGAGGCGGGGCTGGCCGAGTCTCGGCGGGATGGAGAGGAGTGCCGGATGTGCGAGGGGCGGGAGAAGGACTGTTCAAAGGGGTTTGGCTCCAAATCAAAGTCAGAGCGGGTCTGCCGGAGGGACTGCCGGTGGGGGTGGTGGTGGTCGGCCGAGGGGGACTCGGCATTCTTTGTTGGAGTGGGCATGTCAAGTTGGGGAAGCGTGTGGTTATGACGACAGTCGGTCGAGAGTGACGCACTCTGCTGACGACACAGCCTGCTGTCGGACACACATTCAGTTCAGCTCGGACCCGCTCGGGATCGCACATACTTGCGTTTCAGTCAGCTGTCGAATTTGGCGGGCACCCTGCTCGTCTTCGCTGGCCCGTGCGCAATCGCTTGTTTTCCGAGTAGAGGGTGGCGAAGGGATGACGACGTCTGACGTAGTCGTGTTATATTCGACTTCAAGCGGAGTTCAAATGGCCGCATGTATGGCCTTCTTTTCCTATCGCAGATCTGATATTGATCTGATGGCGTCATACCCTCTCCCTTCCACGCTCCCTATTCCCCCGCATATCCCCAGTCCCTATGCTATGTGCCCTTCACGTCATCGACGCCCGCTACCGCCACGCCTCGTTCTTGAACTATCCCGAAAACGACTGCCCCTGTTCGTGGGAGTCGCCGCCGCTTCGTACGCGAACTGCAAGGTACGAGGTGCCACCCATCCTATCCCCCACTTCCCTGTATAAAATAATTATTCCGCATCACCCGCTTATCTAATCAAGGCATGCGTCTAAAGAACCGCTCCGTGCTTCTGCTTGACTGAGATAACAAACCGCGAATGAGCTAAATATAAGTTTATACCATCATTATGAGAAGCACTCACATTCCCCGGCACATGCATCTCGTCCAGCGACATGCCAGTTTATCGTTCATACGCCGAACCCTACACCACGTTGCAAACACCGTATCAGAGATGCTGGCCCAAGTGCATGTTTAACCCACAAACCTGGGGTGCATATGGACCAGCCTGGAAATAATACTTCCCGTCCGATTCTATGCCGCGCTGGAGTCAGCAAGCACCGCGACAAATACGAGTACCACGCGGAACGAGAGCGGCAAGTCACCTTCCATCACGATGGCGATGCTTCTTGCACCCTGTCACCGTCTTCACCAACACGTTATGATATGAAATGTGACCGACAGCCCACCTACTG
The DNA here is from genome assembly GCA_038090935.1 of Hortiboletus campestris. Classification (NCBI taxonomy): domain Eukaryota; kingdom Fungi; phylum Basidiomycota; class Agaricomycetes; order Boletales; family Boletaceae; genus Hortiboletus; species Hortiboletus campestris. Next base: position 25,425 of record JBBPNN010000077.1, read on the forward strand.
GCTTGTTCCCCCATCTCCACCCCTTGAAGAGCGACTCAGGTCAAAAACATCCAGTTTCGTCGACCTCAATGGAACGGGCCGGCTGCCTTCCGTCCCATGAGAGCGGGACTCCGCCAAGGGAAGGAATAGAGGAAGAGGAAGGCGAGATCCGGGTAACACGGAACGACGTCGGACATCGTCGAGAAGATATTCTGCAAGTTCCACCCATTCCTCTGCTATACGGAGATCTTATGAAAGTCGATTGAATATCTTCTCCAGACCGAACATGGATATTACTTACCAGCCTCAGCCCTTCCTGACACCTTGACGATACCGTCTTCACGTAAAAGTAGAGCCCGTACAATATTCCTCCCGCGGGTTCACTGCGGATGCGCTGGTAGACCGGGTAGGCGGAGTCGAGCTCAACCCAATCACTCCAAGGCATGGTACGAATGCCCATCGTCACACTGCCAGGTCATGGTTAGACTGCTTTACCTCTAACCGAGTACAAATCGTGCGGGCGAGACAGGATGTGAAAGGCAAAGGCAACTCACCACACCGAAATGGGCGATATGGAACAGGCCTCACATCCTTGAGCTCAAACGCACAAGGGGTGACCCCTGGATAGTTGAAACGCTGCAGAGTCCACTCTGGGCCAGGTGAGTACTCATTCGAATACAAAGACATCCGGATTGACCTCTGTGCTCACGATATCTGTTCTCAGCTTCGCCTTTGGTGGCATCCGGTTTGAAGGGGGTGGTGTTACTTGGCCCCGAACGTCCGAGTCCATTTTAAGGCCCTGAGAGCTACCAATGATACGCAGTGGAGTGTGGTGTGGAGCAGCGCGCGAGCTGTTGTCACAGGTACGTCATTGGAGCTAGGGGGAGCAGCGTCTTGCCCCGATAGGCTGCGTGATTCAGCCGCGGATATTAGTTTCTTGAACCAGCTTCATCATTGATGAGAGTCTCGATGGATTTAGGTGAGAACGGAGTTGTTACTCACACAGACCAGATCAGGGATAATCGATAAAGTCTTGTGCTCTGGCGTCATCCGATTCACCGATAGGCTACACAGACTTCATGACGTCGCGGCGGCGTTCATTGTCACTGCATACTCTAATGGAATGATACATCAACATGGTCCGACGATTCGGAATCCAAAGTACTCCCGTCATTCGTTCAAGCTTTCATGTCGAGAACTGGTGAAGGAGACACACCTCTTAGAATTCGGCGGCAGACATCATTATTGTAGACATTTATTGACCCAAAATTATCATAATAAATATTGACGGCCGGCAGTTCCCGGGACCATTTCCTTCATTTCTCCAAGACTTGCATTCCGAGCCATCCGTACGAACGACCATATTGCTTTCTGTTACACCGAACTTACCCTCTTTTCGTCAGGTCATGGCATCCAAAGCAGCCGTCGCCGCCGTTGTGAGCTTACAGTTATGCTTTCCAGTGCCCTGTTGAATCTCATGCGAACAGGATTTCGCCCGAGTGTATACTACACTTGGACTGGGGAAAGGTTAATACCCTCATAGGAGATGCTCTGCGGACGCTCATCGTCATTCTTAACAGAGACAATTGCTGCTCTCCAGGCGTTCCGAAAGCGGCACGGTGATGCTCAGCGTATCCATGCACAATACGCATCTCAACCAACTACCCTCGACTTTTCTCACTATCGTTCTGTCCTAAGAAACACTGCGATTGTCGATGAGGCTGAGAAGCTATTGAAGGACTTTAAACCTGTTACTTATGATGTCAATGCACACATCAGGGCCATTGAGACGTTTGAGGCCAAAGCGGTCAGTCGTTGCGGTTTCGCTAATTGTATGTCACATCACGCTCGACGTGTTGTAGGTCGAGAAAGCCAACGCGACCGCACAAAAAATCGATGTCGAGTTGAAAGACCTCCAAGCTACTCTCGCCAACATTGAGGAAGCACGTCCTTTTGAGGACTTGACGGTAGGTTTCACTCGCTGTCAATGGATTCGTATTTAAATCCTATTTCGTAGGTATCTGACTTTGAAGATTCTCATCCACGGTTGGCGGAAACTGTTGACACCATGGTAAAGAAAGGCAAATTCAGCGTGCCAGGTAAACCCACGTACACACATGTGTTGGACACCACTAATTTGTCTCTAGGCTACAAAGAGAAGTTCGGTGACCTCTCCCTTGTGTAGACCTTTATGTATATCCCTCCAATAGAATTCATCGTTAGGTCCTTAGAGTCCTGAACTTAACTTGGCTAGAAAAGTAGTCTACGTGTCTGGCCTGCTGACTAATAAGCAAAGGCTCGAGTCACAGCAGTGTGCAAGCAGACACGCTTTGACTTGGGGCTTTGCGCTCACACAACGACCACAACCCGCTAGGCTTTCCCATTGTCCTCGCCATATATAATGGCTTCCCGGCCCCCCTCACCTTCGAGAGTGGAGAATTCCACAGGCACGGGCTACTTCTCTGCGTCATTCGAACGATTTCTTCGCGACGATATCTCGGATTGGACTGGAGCGTTTACTTTGCTAGGTGTGTAGAGTGCGCTGCCTTGTTACGGAGTACCTGAAGCACCCGCGCAGATACTATGGAGACATACTTTGATTCTCGCTTGGATTTGCTTCAGAGGCAGATCCAAAAACACAGCGATAGGCTCAAGACGAAAGCCGAAGAAGCACTAAAGAGCCGAGTACATCCTGGCGATGCATTGGCGGAGAACCTCGACCGCGAAATCAGAAACTTCAAATTAAAGGTGCTTTCAGAGTCACTAGCATATGTGTAGAGCATTCTCACTCGCCTATGCAGGTTTCTGCGCGTATGCAATCACTGGTGAAATCGTGGCATTCCGCGAAAGTCATTCGAACGCGTGACAAGGTTTCGTTCTTCTTTGGTGTTATGTCGCTATTGGTGTCAGCACTTTTGTTTGGGATGGCCCCAGAGTATGAACCCCTCCTCACTCACGACTAAAGGTGCTAATGACACGCGTTTTAGGTGGGTCCATGTTGTATATACCGTCCAAGGATTGTATCTACTTCCTCTCCGCGCTTACACCTACAAGAAGCGTCACTGGCACTACTTTCTCTTCGACATGTGCTATTACGTTACAATCCTCAACTTCATTTACATCTGGTTCCTTCCTTCCAACACGGTGCTGTTCATGGCATGCTACTGTCTCTCGCATGGCCCCCTTGCGAGCGCAGTGGTCACGTGGAGAAATAGCCTCGTGTTTCATGATTCCGATAAAGTAACATCGCTGTTCATTCACATCTATTCCCCGTTCACATTCACTGTAATACGGTGGGTCATGACCAAACATTTTTAGGGGTCGACGGTGACCCCAGTATAGGCATTTCTATCCCGGAGCAGAACATCGTTTCCCTGCACTGGCTGCGTTACCTCATTTGAATCCTGGGCGCGCGCTATTCATTAGTGGCGCTATTTGTGAGTTGATGTGTTGGATTTCTGACGTATTGCCCTTGACTTTCCCTGACAGATCTTCTGTGGCAACTGTTGTACTGGAAGGTGACCTACGACCCCAGCTTTGTCGTTGAACGCGAGCTTACGTTCCGATGTTGTCAGTTTGTTTATGTAGACCGACGCACGAAGATCCAGTCAGGGCAAAGGACCACGTCCTTTTCGTATCTTCTCAACGATAAGCGAGGCGCAATTGGTCGTGCGCTCGATAGAACTCGTCCCGAGAAGCGCGAAGCATATTTCATGACAGGTCAATTCGGCAAGTACTGTTTTCGTTCCTACAAGTAGTCGTACGCTGAGGCGGTGTATCCCAGCTTATTCTGTTTTGACGGAGTTGCCGGCCGTGTACCTGCTGTACGACAGCCCCCGATGGAGTGGCACCTTCCTGATCTTGATTTTTGCTGTGAGTGTGTGGAATGGCGGCGGGTTCTACATCGAAGTCTTTGGCCGCAAGTGTGTACAGCCCCACCGCTCATTGCCTTTTTTTACACTAACTATAAATGATCCAACAGATTTGAACGTGAATTGGAGGCGCTGCGCAAGGAGCTGGCCGAAAATAACAATCGCTATGGGCGCACTAGCCCTCCGTTGACGGACATGGAATCACTTGCAAACACACCCTTCATAGACCACAAGGCACTGCCCTCTGATGATGACGACTCTGCTGGAATCGATAACAACGGTTCGGAGGAGCGGAAGGATCAATAACCCATCGGCGGCTACCGGCTGTTATGACATGTAGAGCAATATTACAGAGACCTTTAATGACGCTTTATGATATCATTTTCACGTTTGGTCACCATGTATTACCTTTGACCCGAGATTGTGGAATATAATCCTAGGTCCCCGCTGCCACTTCTTTGCCTTGACACTCCGCGGACGTCTCCTGATTCATGTCAGGTGTGAAGCTCTCCCAATATATGCCACTGGTAACCCATCCAGCGAAAGTGCATCCTTCCCCTAGAAGGCGTGCTTTCGCTGCCTGGTAATGTGAGATGCTTTGCTTCACTTCAAAGTATGTACACGTTGTCGTGGGATGCGGTGGATGACCAGAAGACTGGCCGTCACCGCGGAGGAGAAGCACGATGTCACAGTAAAGCTTGAACATGGACGACTTTGAAAGCTGCGGTCTACCCAATGCGTGCGCGACAGGCGGAGGACCAGACGAACGCCAGACCTACCTAAACATTGTCTTGAAGCGGTGTTTCGGAGGAACACCCCGTTTGAGGCCGTTGATCAATATCTCGTGCGGAACGAGCGAATCCGCGATCCAGCACAGCGCTAGTGTAACAAGAACATCTTAGTAGGGGGATGGAGCGGACACTGAATGGCTGCTACATTCGTTGGATGACCGGGCCGTTCCAGACGGAGAGACCGATAGCTTGGAGAACTGGAATGGAACCGTCGTAAAAATAACTTTTGGTTCGTGGACGTGGAAAGGCGGTGGTAGCGCTGACATGGGTCGAGATTCAGTGCGGATGTCGTCGAAGTCCGAGCCAGAAGCTTACCTGATACGTCCGACAAGCGTCCCCAAATGGCCCTTTCGCAGTCAGCCCTGACGTCCCGCTGAAGGTGTTCCGGTACTTCTCCAATGATTATCTTGGAAATGTAGATTGGGTGAAGGAACGCAGATCCGAGGGAGCCCTGGATCCCGAGAACGTTCCACCGCGCAATTTTATCGCTGCAAGACATGCACAACGTTGGTGGCGAATCGGCCCGCCCGGGCTTTGTTCGCAGCACTCCTAACAAGGAGTAATTGTCTCGGCCTCTGGAAGGGACGCCTTTCGGCAAGGGCTCGAAAACAGAAGAGTCCTTGATTTTCGCCATGTCCTCATCTTGATAAGACGCGAGAAAGCGCATCGACGCATCGCCACCTTGATCACAGGTGAGAGATAAGATCTGATGGTCAGTATCCTCGAACGAGAGGAAACGTGTCTCACAAGGAGGTGTTGATATATACATAGTCACGCGAACTCCGTGCTTGAGGCTAAACATCCCGTCACTGTCTCTGGCAAGGCATTGAGAGTGGCCACCTCGGACGGCATATCGTCTGATCTCCTCGAGAAACCAGCGGAGTGCGGAACGGCGCGCGAGGACTTCTGCGTGCGAATCGTGCAAGGCGTCTCCTTGTTCCGGTAAGCGATGCTTTGGAAGGCACTTGCATCCCGTTGCGAGTGCAATGATCTGCGCTGGGAGATCTGGATCGGGGAAAGTCAAGGCAAGGGCGGCTAGGACGGTGTAGGTCCCATCGTTTGGTGTGTGATTGAGCGAATGATACTTTGCAAGGATCTTGTCGACGAGAGCGACGTCCCCTTTCTGAACGACGGAATGATCCACCTGAAGGACGGAGAAAGCCTGCATACCTGTCCCAACCCTAGACCCTGTACGTGACTTGTCCCGCACCTGCCACCCGGTTCGCTCCTTTCACAGGAAGTCAAGCGGGCCTCCCCGCAGCCAGAAGCGGAAGATCGCAGATATTAATCACCTTCCGAATACCCCCGATAAATTCACCGCCTGCTATCGATCTCGTCATAGTGCCCCGCAAGTGACAATGGTAAATAACATTAAATGACAAGTTGATACACTGAGCATGGTATTTTACACAGTCGGTGGACCTAGATATATCAGATGACGGTCCAGTGGTGCTAGGGCGGGACGTAGAATGTTAAGTGATTAAACACGATGGGACCGGGGGACCCCCTCTATGAAGTGCTCATTTTCAGATGCCACATTCCGATCGACAGTTCTTCCAGGTGTTGCATTTCAATTCGATCCCAGCGGATCGGTATCACATTGGCCTGTGGACGAAACCGGGGTCAGTAATCACCTGAGACCTGATGGGAGGACGCAACCTGAAGATAGTGTGAAACAGCACGCCCCACCCGCCTGGCAAGCGATTGCATATCAACATAGCCGGCGTATCCGTCGACTGGAATTTCGTAGTTGAGTGGGGGATACCCTGGCCACTACACACATAAATGAGACTTGGGGTCACTATGTGGTAGTGAGACTTACCCTCAGATTCACATAGATCTTGCCTCTGATATCTACACCGAGGTCCTGCATTGTAAACGAGTCCGAGTCAGACAGTCGGACGTTTGCCTGCGCTTCCCCTATCGTGATGCCTGCTCGGAAGGCGCCCTTGCGCTTAAACTTCAAGACGCGCCCAAATCCCCGACGGAGAGGATCGACGATTCCGTAACTGGATGGAGAGGCATAGGATAAGGATGAGCGACGAGGGCGAGAGAGTGGCAGCATGGATGGATAGGGGCTGAGAGATGCATGACGGTCCATGTAGTATGGATCGTGGAGGGGGAGGGCAAGGTCGTCGTAAGCTGGATGGTCGTAACATTGAGTACACATTTAAATAGAGGAGTAAATCGCACATGTGAGATGAGGATTGCTCAAGTTGCTGGAGGCATACATAGAGTAGGCTGGTTGGGAATAGGACTATCGGAAAGGTCAGTGAAAAGTATAGGAACGGGGAGTCATCGACTGACATGTAGCATTGGTTCGGTCGGTACATAACTCAAAGATGCTCGTCGAGACCGGGGAGTGTAGTAAGGGTCGTAGTATGACATTCTTGCGAGGGGTGACAATAGCAATGAAAGAGGTGTGATTGTGAGACGGCATCTTTTATATGACAGGGTCAGATAAGGGCACTGCGGCTTTCCAGTGTGCCTCGAGGACACATCGAGGTGGTCAAGTGGGTGCGACGCAACGTTGCCGGATCTGAGTAGTGCGATTTGAAATCTAGTCGATCAGTGCCGCTCTAGGGCGCGGCCATGAAGCCTGAGACGGGAAAGGCGGAGCGCCGTTTCCTCAACTGTTGTGGATTGGGCATCCGTGATATCATCAGTCAAACTGTTAGGAGTAGTTCTGGTATCACCTCAAGGCAAACACGTGTGGCGTCACCATAACCGTGCTCGCTCTTCATTGGTACAAACATTCGTTCCAGTGATCACCGCCCCCGCTGATTGCCGTGGAGCTTTATTGAGGCGGCCCATCGCGTGAAGGTGGGTAGACTCGGGGCGTTCGAGTCACCACCTCCCATTTCGGCACCGGACTGACATTCCCTTTATGCCAGCCGCCCTCCAATCACAGCGCTTAGACGGGCTGGGGTAAAGTCGCCAAGCGATAACGTTAAAAACATGTTCCGCAGAAGATTCTTGCGTCAAGTTAAAAACGCATTGTGGAACTCGAAAGGGATGGGGGGATCTGCAAGCACTATACCAGCTCGAACTGAAGGGCCAGACGTATACCATCGGAGGGCACGGGATATCCGATACCCGTGCGAGAGCTTGGACAAGATGGGGTATGGTACATGCGGAGTACACACCATATATGGTCGCAGGTCACATCACCCGCATCTTGCGGCGGAAACCTCCTCGATTTGGTTCCGCAACCCTCTGAGACGGTGCCTGGGAGGTCATGCAGTTGTGAGTTTTGGCTGAAATGGGCCGCCCCCTGACGTTTCAAAATTTCATGGAGCGGCTGGTGGTGTTTGTCTCTGCAATGCCAGCCGCAGCCCAAGCTCCGATAACCTGTGTATACATACCGAACTGCTGTCTCAGAATGGGAAACCCCACTCACGTTGTTGCATGCATCAGCTGACTAACTTTGCAGAGAAATTCCACGGCGGACGTCGTTTTCCCTCGCCGATCTGGACTTCTGTCAACTTACCGTGTGCTCATCCCACTGGCAATCACCCGGTCAGGGAAGACTTATTCTCAGGCATGAATGCGTGATTATAAGGTATAGTCTACATGTATACCATCAAGTCGATCACAATACAATGAATAGTGTATTTCTAGATAAATTTGTTGGAAAACGCAGAGGATATTAGATCTAGATGTAGAACAAGTGTGGAGAGTGTCGTCAGAAGTTACGTGAGCTTGAAAGGGTGAAGATTCCTGTCATTGCCAACGATGCACAAATATCTGCGATGCAATTTAAATAGATGGTATATGATGGGTCATGAGGTATAAATCAATCAGCGCCGCAGTGGCGCAGTCCAGCGTGGCCCTGACCCGTTAGGAATCTGTCCAAGAAACAGGATTGAGTCTCAGTGCTTTGCCGGCGATGGAATTCACTCACCAGCTTTCCTCACTATCCGAAAGTGTCTCTGAGCATCCCAATACCTCGAATATAGCATCCCAATCTAGAAGGAAATTGGATGGGGAGTTGATGGCGAATGGAGGCGTCTGTGGGGATTGGAGCACCTCGGCGCTTTGGACGGGCGGCGTAGACGGTGAAATTTCTTGGCGGGGCTGCGGAATCACAGGTAATGACGTGTTTATGATTAGTCCCGGTCGTACGTCAAAGCATGAGCTATTGCGGGGGTCGCGAGGTCCCGCGGGCTTTCGTCGGCGTGTGTGGTGATGATATTGTGGCTTTTCATCGTATTCAATGAGCGCTTTGGGTGCGTTCACGGGAGATGAGGATGAGGATGAGATGGTAGAATCCGATGACCCAGTCGAGGTAGTTGAGCGTAGGGTGGACCCCCGAGACAAGCCTGGCCCTTGAATGGTCCAAGGCCAAATGTCCTGGTGCTCATTCAACGATGAGTCAGATGAAGACGATATCCAGCTACAGGGACGAGGTCCCCTCACTCGGTATGCTTTTCTATGAGTGAGTATTGAGAGGGGCCGAGAGTCGTCCATTTCAAGTGAGTCTGTGGAGCATTCAGGGGGGAATGAAAGACTGGCCAAATCAAGTGTGTGGGGCCGCTTTATGAGTCTCCAAGAAGCGTGGGGGAAGCGTTGATGGAGTACAAGAAGACGCATCTTGACGAATATATGGGGGCCCTGGGGAACCAATCCCAGTTAGTTGCCGGACCAGACAAATCGAAAGAGTCAAGTTGAGATGCTGGGCGCTGTTCCCTCGTCGACACCGCTTGTCAGTGCACGTCTGATCGCTGATGAACTGTTTACCTAACTTTGGTTGAGACCGATAAACCGGCAGTGTGTGAGTCAAATAATGATGCGATATATCTCCACGCCGCTTGGTGGGATGACCTGGAGCAGATTTGACCATCATCACGGGAGCGATAGAAACACTTACTTTTCAACCCTGAGTATGCAAGTATGATTCTGATCATGTTGATTGTCAAAGATCGAGGACCGCAGAACCTCACCGAAAACCCGTTCCTGAATTCGACCGATCGGAACGGAACTCTAAGCCGTCAAACGCCACGAACATTCGGCTCGCGTAAATTTGTCATGACCGTTGACTCAGAACGAACAAACCCACATGTATCACTGCAGTTGTCTGTGCCTCGATTGGAGATAGAGATGATCGCGCCACCACCGAACCAGCCACCACCAAACACACGCAGTCGAACGTGAACAATATGCATTGACGTCAGTTTCCGATGCGCTCGCAAACTCGCATCCCCATGCCATGGTGATCCGAGATGAGATTCGACCAACCACAGTAAGTTACACAGATAACACCACAATTCTCCATCGCCTGCTTTATCGGGTACTAACCAGCACTGGACAGGTCGTGTTCGAATACAATCAGGTCATTTGAAAATAAAGCAACGTGACAGGGAACCTCGCTCAACTAAGCATTCGCGCAGGCATGATCGATCTGTCGCAATTGGCACTCTTACACTCTGACAGGCTGAATCTAGCTGAATCATTCTCGACATTTCATCCACGTCATGATTGTCCCGATAAACGGCTCTCCCGTAGATCTCGACCCGTCGGTCCTCTCCAACGAAATTGCCTTGGATGAAGCACTCGACGCACTCGACCCCCTTCGACATCTCAGAGGCGACGAGAGTCTCGAGGATGATGGTGATTCACCGAGGGTTGTTCCCGTTCAACCACAGTCGACATACAATGAACTGATCCAACTATCGTTCCCCGACTATGGGTGCTCCACTGCTATACATGTCGTGCTCAAGGTGGACGCAAGCCCTGGTTGTGGAGGGATTGCATGGCCTGCTGGGGAGGTTCGCAAATCTATCTTGAGCACACTTTGGTTTGTCCAAACAGGAAAGATTATCTTGAGCACAGGTTCTTGCGAATTACTTGGCCTTTCGTGGGGAGAGGTACTGCGCAGGAAAAACGATTCTGGAACTGGGCAGTGGAACTGGATTAGTTGGGCTGGTCGCCGGGAGGCTTGGCGGCAGGGTTTGGATTACTGACCAAGCGTCAGTCAGCACTCCTCAACGGTTCCTTGACTGACTGAGATCACGTAGGCCATTGCTAGATATTATGCACGCGAATGTGCAACTAAATCGGCTAGAGTCATCTGTCGTCGTGTCAGAATTAAACTGGTAAGCAAAGTCGGCCTTTTCCACAATTACATCACGGATGTGACTGAGGAACACCAGGGGGGAGACGCTTCCCCCAGGGATACCCCGACCTGATCTGATTCTTGCCGCAGATTGCGTCTACTTTGAGCCGGCATTTCCGCTCCTGGTACAGACGCTCTCTGAACTGGCGACAGAGCGAACGGAGTTGTTGTTTTGTTACAAGAAGAGGCGAAAGGTATTACCGTCCTTTGGGGAAGCGCGGTACCACCACTTATCGTTGACAGGCGGATAAGCGCTTCTTTACACTGCTCAAGAAGGAGTTCAATTGGAAAGAAGTATGTACTGCAGGTTCCCTTCATGAGCAGTGCGCCTCACACTCATGCAGATCGAGGACGATCCAAGCCGCGAGAGATACAATCGGGAAGCTATCTCACTTTTGATGCTGCATAGAAAGCCATGAATTTCCAAGGATCTTCTCGGTGACAGCTCCGGGACATAATATACTGGCCGAGGACTCTGGTGTGGTTGAGTTCCCAAGGTTACGAGAAAAAGTCGGGTCTACGGTGGGTGTGGTGCTAACAATTCCCTCAACGAGTGAGAATGGGTGCCTGCGGGCCTGGAAATTGTGCATTCTGTCTGTTCTCTAACTGTAGACTTTAGATGTAGCATCAAGTGAACGTGTAAGGATACGGATTATCTGTCACCAGGCTATGGAGGCATTATCGTCTTGATCTGTTGTTAAATGATCAATATTTGTCAGGTCCACTTCTACCGGGACTAACCTGTAGCCCATGGATTCCATGGATTTCCTGCTTCAAAACTTCAGTGACAAGCTTGTGTTGCTTCACTGTCGATAGACCTTTGAATGCGTTGCTAGCAATCTTGATTGCAAAGAACGAGCCACATCCTCCTAGGCACACAAATTGGTTTATGCTTGACCCATCTATGAGTGTTCGTTAGGCAACTAACCAGAAACGTCTTGCACTGCAAGCTCGGACGGGGAGAAGTGCTCAGTCAGCTTAGCAACTATAGTGTCCTCTGTGTTGGTGGACTGCGAAGCAGGTATGGATAGTGACCGCAGGACTGGCGGGGCAGACCTGGACGCTGCGAGTCGTCTCGCCAGTGATGAAAGCATTGCCCAGTGGGCACCCTGCTTCACCCCGTCACTGCTAAATTCTCGTCACGTGTTCGGTAGTGAAAGTCGCGTGTCGTTCCGTCATGGTAAGTACTGGTCTAGGTTCCGATGCATATCCTTCGTGCAGTGTTTCGACCAGCACTTCGCGGCCTTCATGGACTCAGTCCGTCCACGACTAGCATTCTAAGGTCGCGTCCTCTGCAGCGACTGCCATCACCCCCTCCATGTCATACTTTTCCCCCATTGCGGACGGGCTGTCTGGCCATCAAGAAGATTAGAGCTCTCCGGTTCCCCGACTCACGCTCATTGTCAACTGGTACAGTCCAGCCAGAAGCAGACGCTTCCAAGTTGCCTGTATTGTCACCACCCGCAGTCGGCCGCTGGCTCCTCTTTTCATCTGCATTAGTCTTCGCCGTCATCGTGGTCGGAGGTGTCACGCGTCTCACGGAGTCTGGTCTCAGCATCACAGAATGGCGGCCCATTACTGGTATCATACCCCCACTTCATGATGAGGACTGGAATGCCGAGTTCGAAAAGTACAAGGCAACCCCAGAATTCAAGCTGTCAGTGTATTCCTCAAGCAGCAGTATTGGGTAGTGTCGGCTGAATCATTCTGACAGGATAAACCATTCAATTTCATTAGACGAATTCAAGAATATATTTTACATGGAATGGGGTCATCGTGTCTTGGGTCGCATCATCGGCGTTGCATTCGTACTTCCACTGTCCTACTTTGCCATCAGGAAGAAGCTTACCACTTCAATGCCCGCTAAGTTATCTGCTATGGCACTGTTGCTTGGCTTCCAAGGGGTTCTCGGATGGTACATGGTTAAATCTGGTCTTGAGGACTCAATCATGCACACTCCTGGCGCGGTACCCCGCGTCTCCCAATATCGCTTGGCAGCACACCTTGGTACTGCCGTCCTACTTTATGCTGGAATGTTCGGGACAGGTCTAGCAGCCATCAAGGATTGGAAGTATGCACACAGTGGCCTCTGGAGCGGATCAAAAACCATGCCATGGCAGGAGGTACTCTCCAACCCTGTGGTCAAGCGATTCACTCGATACTCTCGTGCTTTGACAGCGCTTGTATTTCTGACAGCATTGTCTGGTAGGTGGTGGCCAAGGTGGTAGTTGTACCAGTCCTCACATGAATACGCAAAGGCGCTTTCGTAGCGGGACTGGATGCCGGGCTACAATATAACGAGTTCCCATTAATGGGAGGTCGCTTTGTACCCCCTCTGGACGAGCTCTTCTCCGCTGCGTATGCCAGGAATGCAGACAGATCTGATGTTTGGTGGAGGAACATCTTTGAAAACCCTACCACCGTCCAGTTCGATCATCGTATCCTTGTACGTTTCCGCATTCTCAACGCATTTTCTATTTCGATTCTAACCTCAGTTCCAGGCAATGACGACATATTTTAGCACTTGCCTCCTTTTCGCTCAGAGCCGCCGGAGTGCCATTCGCTCGCTGCTGCCACCACTCGCTCGGGTCTCGATGACGGCTGCCTTTGCGATGGCCAACCTCCAAGTTCTACTGGGGCTAGCTACCTTGCTATACCTCGTACCCGTTCCCGTCGCGGCTGCGCATCAGGCGGGTAGTGTGGCATTGTTAAGCACGATGGTGCACTTACTCGTCGCGCTTCGCCGGCCTGGCCTGGCAGCTCAGTTTTGGCGCAGCGCTGGAACAGAAGCTAAGAAATTCAGCCATAAAGTCTAAAGAGATCGGTGTCTTTAGATATGCTATGTAGACATGCCACCCACGCTCAGTTGTCTTTATAGTGTTTCTCTCACTAACATGCGCGTACAACATATGGTTGCCCCGATTGAAAGCATGGTATTACACAGTGAGGATGTATATCGACACTTTCAACCTGACATCTGTACATCTTCGACGGGTGCTGCAGGAGGCACTGGGACCGTCCCATCTGCTGGTGCTTTCACATCCATAATTTCCAAGTAAGGCCGCACTGCTTCCCCTTCAACGATGCGGAATTTGCCTTGCTGAGAAGTAGGCTTTTCATGAACACCCGCAGGACCAATGATGCCAATTGAAGTGTTCTTGATGTTGAGTTCTTTATCCTGTTGGAGCGTCTCGCGGAGCGCGTGCAGACCGTGCTTGATCAACTCTTCCAGAGTACCTTGCGAAGGATAAGTAAACCACAGCGCAAGGTAATCAAGGAGACGAACAATCAGCAAAGCTTTCAAAGTGCTTCTCCAGATACGTCTTGGCGCTCTGGCTGCGTGCACCGATCGACATAGCAAAGTACTCGTACAAGTTTCCTGAGGGCGAGAACTCAAACAGGTGGGGTCCAGTTTGATCTTGTCCGATGACAAGGAAGCCAACACCATAGGGCCGACGTCCGTATTCTTGGGTGTTTACCTGTGCCTCTAGCCATGCAAGAGATGATGTGAATATTCAAAGCGAAACTATGCAGACTCACTGTCGGCGATGGCGGAAACCAGCCGGTTTACGGGCATTGGACGATTGAAGACCATGCGCTCACTAAGAGCCTGTTGCCGCATGAAGTTGCTAGAGTGTCGTTATGGATCCAGCACGCCAGTTGCAAAAAGGACACGTTGTCATACCTCAAAACGCGCGCGTCCGACGTCAGTCCTGCGATTGCAATACCAACATGGTCATCTATTCGAAACATTTTTTGTTGGTACGAAGCCAGTTCTCCTGTAGAACGCTGCCGGAATTATCACCGCGCGTGTTCCCAATACAGCACGAGTATACACACCTTCAACGCCAACAGTATGGCGTGTGTCTTTGATCGCAAGCCGACCGCTGCAGATCCTTGCTTCACGGCTTCGAGCGCATACTCGACTTGATGGAGACGACCTTGCGGCGAGAAAACGGTGTTATCGGAGTCGTATGTATTTCTGAACTGCGTAGGTTGTAAGCATCGCGCGAAACGAAATCATTGAATTGCGAACGGACCATAATGGCAGGTGAAGGAACGTATTAACGAAGCCCACGGGTGACGCGTCCTCGTCGGTATCCGATTGCACACGTCACGTGAGATCGTCACCAAGTCCCAATGACAAGCCGGAATAATTAACAGAACATACAAACGATAGAGATTATAATTATCTATTCGCCTCATCGGGTGCCCTTCTTTTCAGCTCGCCACTCCTTGAATATACCATCCAGACTCTTGTATATCAAATGCGACGGCAAGCATCTGACTATTTCACCGATCCTCTCTTCTGCTTCGGCCTTGCCCTTCTCGCCACTCGCCTTTTGTGCGTACTCGATGGTCATGTAGAACATCGCGAGCACAGCTAGGGAGACGTGTGTTTGCTGTGCTCCGTGTGCTGATGACTGGGAAAACGCGGTCAGAAGGGGACCCGAGATACTTGGCGCAGATATGGCAGGCGCAGTTTGAGAAAAAGGTGTGGCGCGTTCTCCGCGAACAAGCCTCAATAATATTTCCAGGAGATTGTCAACCTCGGTCATGTGTGTCTTGAGGAAGCGTTGACGCTCAGTCTGGACTCCCACTGGCGAGTTGACCGCCCAACCCTCAAGAACAGTCCAGATCGTAGGAGCCTGGGGAAAAGGTTGGAAACAGGTGAAAATAGATGGGGAACACACAAACCGGATCAGGGTCCGCAACTTCGATCTTCTTTTCCCAACCGTCCGCAGCATCGCCGGCAACCCAAAACATGCGACCGAACATGCTTTTCAACCACTCTTGCACATCCCCGGACTTCACCCACTTGGGCTCCGACAAAGGTCGGTCTGTGTCGAGATGAACGATGAGGTGTACTTTGGACGGAAGCGAGACATTTGAAAACGAAGGTATCGTCTCGTCACCATTGGATGGCTCTGGGATGGTTGGCAGAGGCAAGTACGATTTAGTAGCCTCCGAAAGCCCTTCGACCTGGACGTTATTGGTACGTGCATGCACTAAATGCGGGGACCATACATACCAGCACACCTTTCAAACTCTCACCCTCTTTGTCAAGAGACATGTGCACCTCGATCCGACCTTCGGCTCTGTACACGCGAAGATATTCGACAACTTCGGCATCCACAAGCAGTCGTCTACTGCCCGCAGCATACGATATCGAGAGGCGATTTGCGGAAGGAGTCTTCCCTTTTTTAGGTGACGTCATCACTGGTTGGTGGGATGACTCGCCATAGGTGGAGCACGACGACGTTGAGAGTAGCGTGTTTGATGTTGGAGAAGCGGGTGGCTCCGGGAGGTGTTCTTGGTCGTTGTCATGAGCGAGATCATGTACAATTTTTTCGTCGGATTGGGCGTGGTGCAAGGCTGACTCGACGTGTGTCATCATCTCTTCCTCCTGCGAGAATAGCCCGTTGTCTGGGCTGTCGTCTACAATGGTAGAGGCAAACGAAGAGTGAGATTGCAACGGCTTTGGAGTAGTAACGGGCCTTGCTACGTCGGCCACACCATCGGCTATGGGAGCCTGTACATCAAGGAGACCTGCATGGTCAGCAGACTGCTTGTCAAATTGAGGTATATCAGGTTGCGCGGTGGTGGCGGGAGGGGGTGCAGAAGCCCGACTAGATGAAACATCAAATGAAGAACTCAAAGACGAGGAAGACTGAGAAGCGAGACGAGAAGGTTCAATGAGAGAAGAACATCCGCTAAGCACTTCTTCGCTCCCATTCTCAGTGCTGAGTTCACTGTGTAGAGGCTTTGTCGCCTCCGGAACAGCGGGCTCTACAGCATCTTCAAGCGTGGAGACAACGTCCACGTCAGACTGTGATGGACCAGATGTACAATCTTTGGCAATCGCGTTGGATGGGACAGATGCAGGATCATTGCCTGCTGCCATGCTGTTATCGTCCCCAGTATCATGAATGGCAGCAGCAGCACAATCATCGCCAGAAGAACCAGTTCCATGTCCATCAATAAGGGTGCCTTCAAGAGCAAGAGTTAGTCGCGCGAAGCCTCGGGTGGTCAGATGGACACCCTCCATCCAGATTCGGAAGCGTCCATCATAGCGATATTCGAGATCGGTCGGAAACTCACCATTGATAATATCACCTCCAAGACCAGGTATAGTCGACTCACTGACTGCGGCGTGAGGGTCTTCGACACGACTCACACGGAGTTGGTTGTCGTCCTCGTCATCAGCGTGCTCCCCATGGGCGCCGACCTCAACGTCAGCAGTATCTCCATGGTCCTCGGCGATGGCAGCCATGAGCCAGTCGCCTTCACTAGTAGTCTCGGCCACACTTGGTGCAGCGCTGCCTCGACCCATTCCATCCATGTCAACACTAGCGGTATCGCTCATCTGGCTTCCGCGAGGCGGCGGTGGCCGCCCTCGGCCCTCTTCTGCATCACCATCATCATCCTCAAGCTTCTTGCGCTTGCCTTTGCGCGAATCCATGGGCGAGGTCCCATAAGCATAAGAAGAATTGTGCGGAATTGGATGCGAATCATCCGGTGAGACGGGTGTGTGGAAATAAATGCGAATGCGGGACGGTGGGGGAGAACTGAGAGAGGATTGCTCCCCAGCGGGTGGCTCAGCCTTGACATCGGTCACTGCTGATGCATTTGAAACGGCATGCTCGCTCCTACGTGCAGCGTCAGCCCGTTCCCCGCTGGAGAGATCACTTGGCTGTTTCGATTCTTCCTTGACAATAGCATGTGAAGAGTCAATGAGAGAAGCAACCCCCTCTTTTCCCTCTAGCTTGACCGCAGAAGGAAGTATGCCCCACGCCCATCCGAGTTCGGGCATCTCGAGCCCCACAATCTTAAAATCTGTGAGAGTGCGGCGATTCTCGTCCTTCTTACCACTACTCGTGAAACTTCCGGACAATGTATCGCGATTGCCCAATTGAGTACTTGAACCATCCTGTCGCCCAGCACGTCCCGAAGAATGGCCTTGTCCCCTTCCACGGAAACCGGTACCGCCCATATTTCCTTGATGGTGTTGTTGATGCCCCGTATTAAACGACCCACCTCTGCGGCTATGGAAATCCTGTTTGTTGCCAAAACCCCCTCGTGAGCCATGGCCTCGCAAAGAACCTTGCTGACCACCACGGCCACCGCCCCCACTCATAAACGAGCCGCCGCCTCGACCACCACGCTGACCACCCAGACCACCTCGGGTGCCACCCATGGACCCTCCTCTTCCCCGACCTGAGCTCATAGAACCACCACGACTGCCCATACCTCCTCGGTTGTTTCCGCCGAGAGGTACTTGGTTAGCACCTTGTTGACTCTGGTTCTGGCCGTACATGGTGTTTTGGGGAGTAGGCGGGTGAAACTGTGGCTGAGGAGGTGGACCCTGCTGACGTTGCTGTCCATGGTGATGATTTGCACCGGGAACATCGAACTTTTGTCGCTTGGCGGGGGGAAGATGCTGAGGGGGTGTATGATGTACTCCATGATTATGTCGGGGTTGTTGTGGTTGCTGCGGTTGCTGTTGAGAAAAATATGGCTGAGGCGGAGCAATAGTTTGATGTGCTTGTTGGTAAGCCGGCTGCGATATGATAGGTTGGGGGGGTTGGGGTACATATGCCTGAAAACCGACGGAAGCTTGGTAAGGATTATACTGGGGCTGCGGTTGGGGCTGAGGTGGGGGTGGTGGAGCCATCGGTTGTACTGGCTGGTAATGCTGGGGCTGTTGTTGCGGCTGTTGCTGTTGTCTTTGTTGCCAATGCAAATTCTGATCGCCGTAACCGTAGTTCGCGTACAATGCACTTTGTTCTGGAGGTGGTCTCTGGGGTTGAGGAGTGCTCCATTGTGGGTTGTAAGTAACGGGCGCGGCTGCAGTCGACGGTTGCTGAGCTTGGTGTTGGGCAGCTGCTGCAGCCCAGTACGCAGAGTAGTCCGGGGGTGGTCCTGCTGGGGGAGGGCCGGGAGGAAGAGGTGGTTGGGGCGGATTAAAAGTTGGTTGGGGAACAAACGGGTTCTTGTTCATGGCAGCGACGAGAACGATCTTGCAATCGTGAATTTTGACAACGTCGCGGGCAACGCTCAGCGATGTTTTGTCGTCGTTTGAAACAGCGAGCTCGAGTGCTCCGAACTCATAAGATGTCCGACGCTTAGTCATCTGAATCAACACGTGGAAATATTCCGTCTCATTTGCCCAGGTGCCCGGCGTTGCCGACAGGGACCTTGCTGGACAAGAAGACCGGAAATGGCGAGGAGGAGACAGACGAGTATGGTAGGAAACAAATCAGTTAGAAATGGGTGTGCACGCCCGCAAGGCAGGCATTGCGCACCCCCGTGAATAGGGGTTTATTTGTTGCTGTTGACATTTGGCAGACGAACGTTTATACCATACCACCTCAGACTCAGTTCGGTATGGACTTGGAGATAGACTTGGAGTTGAAACTTAGCTCGCTTAACTGCTAAGTGCGGCGAACTCCAAGTCGCCGTTGGTCACGCGGGGTTGTAAAGATTCAGGCTCAATCGGCTTGGGCAATCGAACCCCCCCTTTAAACCCGAACCACAAGTGACCAAGCTTTTCTGGCTGGTTCGCCAGCAGGAAATGAGCTGGGGCTTTCGGAGTTTAAATTTTACTTCCTCCATGTCTCTTGTTGCCCAACACCGTCAACACGTTGTCGATACCCCTCCTACCGACAACACTTTCTATCGAGTCCTCCGTGGGATCGAAGGAATCGCTGCCCTTTGTGGGTACCACGCACTTCGTCTGATGTCCAACACCTATCCAAAGAAGCCTCGTACTTCATGGTTGGACCACGAAGTCAACTCGCTGCTCGACTTCCTCTATACTCGTCGAGAGAAGCTTGGAGATGCAGGTGTATTCCCACTCACCGTGTATCATGAAGGAGCTGCATTATTTGGGAACGACAAGACCTCATCTACCGTTTCGTCAAAGTGGGGAAACGTATGTTCTTTCCTTTTTCATTCCTCCCAGCGTTGTATTGATGTGATTCCTAGCTAAAACAAATCTACCTATCGATCCAAACATACCTTGGACGTTCGGGAACCCATTGGGACAATGTGAATGGCGCAAATATCTGTTCTCGCTCCGAGCTTGAGGATTGGAACCAATGGATACAAACAACGGTATAGCCTGGATAGGGAATCTTGATTTTATCTCACGCCTGATCTGCACAGGTTGGCCGCCGCATGGTTCCGTTCAAAAACAAGGGCTGGCGTTTCTACGACAAAGTTCACAGTATCTTCCCGGTGGGTCCAGAGGGAGTCACAGGGACTGGCGCTTTTATGCCACCGCAGTCATCTGGCTGGGACCAGCCCGAGGAGGAGGGCTGGGATGATGCGCCCGAGGAGTATGATCAAGTTGAAGGTTACAGTGATGATGGCGATGTGCAAGCTGCATCACCCAGACCCCAACGTACTGCGATTTCGGCTCGATCGAGGAGAAGCACAGCCAGTCGACCGGGAGCTATGATGGCCCCTGAACTACCCGACCTCAATCATAGGTTCACGTTGGCGGAGCTCGCTGATGCGGTCGATATGTTTGAAGATATCCTTCCTCCCACTTCCTCATCAGTTTCGTCACGGTCCAGAAAGCGCCGCATCATATCTCAAGTGTCTGAACAGCCCCGGATCCCTCCAACTCGGAGTCAGCAGGGTATTAGCCGGCGTACACCATCATCGCATGCATCCCACCCTTCCCGACGACAACCCACTCCTGCTACCTCATTCCATTCGTCTGCCCAGCAATCGGTCGCTTCGTCTTCACGTCCCAGCAAAAGGACTCGGGCCAACCCAGAGCCTCCCAGTAACTCGGCTCAAATGGCAGTCATCACTGGCCTCAGCGGCGCACTCCGTCGCATAGCTGACATTGTCAGTGATGCCCAACCCCCCGTGGACAAACAACCTGCCGTCTCTGCCCCGTTGATGTCGGCCACCAATATTACATCTGTCGACGCCATCCCACTCCTGCAATCTGACCACGCACTATCGGTGGATGCTAGGGCCTATCTCGCCGACCTTTTTATGGAGAATTCAGAGGTTCTTCGTGTCTACGTCCTGCTAGATGCAGAAGCTCGCCACCGATTTGCTGTGCTACAATACGCAAAGCATACATCCAAGGATACTACCCGCTCAGCTGCCGCCCCACCCATGAGTTCCTCGATGCACATTGCCACCTCCTCTAGCTCTTCTATCCAACATCCACCTGCACCTGCACGCAGCAACAGCTTCTCCTTTGACTTTGGCGACTTTTCAACCGACTTTGCAACTACCGAGTCGTCAGAAGATGCTTCGTCTTCAAGTGTTTTTATGCCGCCCTTGTCATCAGCCGGCTATGCACACACTACGCCGTCAAGCTATATGGACACGCCTTTGGATACCTACGCACCCCCCTCGTCGGACTATGCCACATCGTCGGGTACCTACATGCCCCCCTCATCGGACTATACCACATCGTCGGGTGCCTACATCCCCCCCTCATCGGACTATACTACAATGTCGAATCTCCCTGGTGGGGAGGGAGGAGACACCACGAATCAGTATGTTTATACCAGCCAAGAAGAGGGTTACGGTTTGTACTAGCTGTCCAACGATATTGTTCGCTATGTTGTTGTCTACGTTGATGTAGTTCTCTTGTACTCACGATACAAACATGTTCTTTGTTTCGGGATCATACACAATACATGTTCTACTCGTCATCCTGACCACTCCGAAGATGAATAATCTGTATGTAATCTTGCCACATCGCTGCAGCAATCCTGTCGCGCATAGCGCGTGCCTCCACACTACCCTCATTGTTTGCAGCTTCCCCTGGGACATAATCAATGCCACTGCCGGCGCTGTCGTCAGGGAGTGGGTCATCAGGATTCGGATCGACTTCAGAATCATGAATACGCATGAAGTTGTGAAGCGCACATAGTGCAGCCGGAATGCGTGCTTGAGCCTCCATTTTGAATGGAAGGGCGAGGAGGAGGATCCGAAAGCGTCGTTTCAAGATGCCAAATATGCGTTCGATAACGCACCTCGCCGAAGCGTGGCGCAGATTGAATAATTCTTCTTTTGTGGCGGGTCTGGGGAAATAACTCAGAAGAAAACTTACACCTAGAAAGAGGCATACCTCAAGCCAGCACGCCCCCATTCTGCTAAATGATATCGTACACCGCGATAAGGTACTAAGAGAGTCGGTCGAGCAGGAAACCCGAGATCACCAAGGAGATATTTTCCAGGTGGAACCTGGAAACCGCGTAACAGTGCATCGTCGTAGACACGAGCATCTGAAGCACATCCTTCCCAACCTGTCAAAGCGAATGTAAAACGGAGGTCGAAATCGCAGGCAAACAAGCAGTTCTGGGATAAAAATCCCTTTCGGTTGCGGTAGCGGAAACGTGCCGCTGCAGGCGGTGCGACAACGATGTGGCTACCATCGATCGCACCAATAGCGTCCTTGAAATAAGGCCAGTATTTGGGATTGTCGCGAATTTTGGGTGAGATGATATCTCCAGCAGGAGAGAGAACGTAGGTTGGATAGAACGGAGCAGAGCTGAAGGTAATGAGCATCTTGTGGAAATACCTGCCATGAAAGAGGTGAAAACCTGGTCCTCAGATGTGGTACTATAACTTACCGTGAGATCGTGTCATTGGAACGCTGAAATCTCTCCCCGACGTGACGGATAGGTAGACCAGTGATACACATATACAGAAAAATGGCAACTTGTTCTTCGAGCGAAACAGAGCGGGAGTTCTCATGTCCGTAGGACCGGAGGAGGGTGATGAGCTCCTGGAATGCATTTGCATGCATTCCGAGCTCACAGCGAATTCGTTCTGGATGTCCGGTGAGAAGTTCGATGAGCCAACCCTCGCCGGTGAGGATTGAAGTGTGATAAGGTTCTGGTTCCCGACGGCGTACTATCAGGGAGTCAAGAAGGCTTGCAGAGGCACAGACAGCAATGCTGATGATGAGCGTCAAGTACTGGATGAACCGTTGGCGTCGATGGGGGCTGAACGACCGCAAAGGAGGCATATCTTGATACAATCAGGCAGGGTCTGGGGTGTGCTGACTGAGTTTCAATCCAGCACTTGGTTTCGTCACGAGGCATCGCAGTTTCGGTTGATTGCCCAAGCCGATTGAGCCTGAATCTTTACAACCCCGCGTGACCAACAGCAACTTGGAGTTCGCCGCACTTAGCAGTTAAGCGAGCTAAGTTTCAACTCCAAGTCCATACCGAACTGAGTCTGACGCGACTTGCTTGGTCAGGTCATGTGCATGAAACATTGGGTTGCATTTAACATGTGTATTAACAGGTCACGTGTGGCAGGCACTCCTTATCATGCATGGTAATGACTTCGCACGGTCGCAGAAAAGTTCCGACATACTCTAAAGCTCGGATGCTACCGTGTCACACATGTCACGCAGCTTTCGTCCAGGATTTTCGGTCCCATTCCCGTGGTTTTACATTAGTAAGCACCCAATACGTCATTCACCATGCAGCATTGACAAACAAGGCTGCCGCTGCCGCTGCCGGCAGGGCTGCGATCTCCGAGCTGAAAATTTGCCAGAAATCAACAAAAGCGTCGCAGTAAATTAATGTCGTCGTATCAAATTCCGTTTCTCCACCTGTCTCGTCCGAATCTGCCTCATGATGTCGGACGACCAACAAAAAGATCGCTGTCGATCACTTAGGCCGCAGCTTCAAGTTAAGATATGGTCAGAGGAAATAGAGCCGATTACCGTTCATCCTGCCACCCCAGATTTGTCAAACAACGCCTCGGCTGAAGTTGCGGATAAAGGAAAAACCGTTCAACCAACTACCTTCAGGTTCAACAGTGGAAAGAAGACTATAGAAACTTTTCCACCAAAGTCAGTACCATTTTGGCGTTCCGAAAACCTTCCGCCCACGTTACAGTGGATACCCGCGAATTGGAGTTGGTCGAAATGGAAGCCAGTTATACGGAGTGCCTTGGCTGCTTGGATCAGCCTCTTGTTGTTTCTAATTCCGACGACACTGAATGTGATGGGACAAGTATGTTTCTTTCGCTCTTATTTCCATTTCGCTTCATCTGAGGAACTTCCAGTCAGCTTTCCTGATCATCATCGGTAACTATTAATAGATCTGTCCCGACGCATTTCTGGAGCTGATTAATGTATAGCGTCATTCATCTCTCCTCCAAGTGACCCATTTATTGCCGTGCTTCAGCGGGAGCTTAAAATCCTGACATTCGTAGCATCTGGTTGGGCGTCAGTAGTTTTACAATCATTTGTGATTCAACAACTAATATTTGATTTTCTGCAGTTGGTCCTGTCTGGGCATCAAGTTGGCGGACATTGCGCGTTCTAATGAGGACCCAACTGCATCTTCCGAAAATATCATCGCTGGCCAGTACATCGAATCAGCCGTAAGCAGCCTCGTAAACCGTTGTCAAGACTCTGGGTTCACGTGTGGAAATCTAGCCCACCATCGTCATGGCTGTATTTCTCTTCATTGGCAGCGTCTTTTCCTTGTATATCAAATCACGCATGAGCCCAGGGCCACGCACCTTCGCATGTCTCTTCGGATGCATGCTATGTATCGGTGAGACAATCGTTACCTGTTCGTCTAACATCTGGTAACGGATTGTAGTTCAGACATATCACTAACGACAGCTGCTTTGTATCCATTCCCCTACTACACGGTCCGTCAACCGATCGCGTACTGATGCACGATTGACATAGTTTTAGATTGGACAAATTGTTGTTCTGCCATTGGCCTTCCACTCAGCCGTTTCTCTGATTCTATCACTTTGTTTATTCCCGACGTCTGAATCTGCCATATTCACTATGCGACTACAAGGCGTGCTGTCATCCCTTGTCTTCGCGACTAAGGAACACTACCAGTGTCTACAGCAAGATATCACTGCTTCCGACTTTTCTGCGACCCCAATCGTTGCAGCTGTTAGCAAAGCAGAAGGTGCACTTTCTATACTTTCATCTGCCGCCCGCCTGCAAAAGCTCGATGTTATCTACTCCCGTTTTGCACCTTCGGATTACTCTCAACTCCAAACTTTAGCGAGACAACTCATTGTCAAGGCAAGCGGCATGAGTCTATACTACACACTTATCGACCCAACGAGAGAGAGATTTCCCATCACCCCTGTTCCGTCAATCCTTGCGACACCTGCATTCTCGTCCCCAGCTCATTCTCGGCCTCCTTCCCCAGGCCACGACCAACGACTTGCAAATTCAGAAAAGGTGAATGAACACGGATCCCTGGATGGTGGGACGAAGAGGTACCCATACCACGGCCATCACTCCGCTTCACAAGTGCATCACCATACAGCAACCCACCATCGCAAGCGACGACACTTGCCGCACAGGCACTCAAATTCCCATCACCCCACTCATTCTCATAGTTCGTTTCTTCATTTGGCATTGTCTCGCGCTACAAGAACGGAGTCGGCTGTAGGCGTTTTTGAATCCCTCCGTTATCTCAACCTTGAAGCAACGCACATGTCTCACCCAGATTCGGAAGCGCACGTGGCGAGGGCCATGGAGTTACTGGGCACCAGCTGTCAGGACTTGCTCCAAAGTTGCGAGCATGGACTCCAAGGCGCATGCGACTGGCTCGGTTCCGTCCGGAATAACCGCTTCAATTTCTGGGTGAGCCGAGAGGACAAACAACAAATTCGCATGGACGGGATCAAGAAATACGAAGACTTGCATCGTGCGTTGTCGTTCAACCTGGACGAGTTTACGAACAAAAAAAGGTTTTTCTTCTGTTTAAATCGAACATTGCAAACGCTAATGGTTATGATTCATTAGACTCGCCGTCCTCGATCCTTACCGAGCCATGTTCACCTCCCCTGATGACACCTTGACGGAGCGCGAAATCATACCTCACAGACATCTTTTCAATTGCTATGTCTATCAGTATCATTTGATGCAATTTGCTACGAGTATCCAGGACGTGGTATGTGAAATTATTCTCACGTTTTCCTTTGAAGAAGGCAAATCTATGTTGTTAGCTCAGCGAGATCATCCGGCTGGAAACTGAGAGAGAAACGCCGAGAGTATGGTTCCCAAGAATCCATTGGTCTGGATTGGGACACCGGGAAACATGGGAGCCATCTGACATGGTGGAGAGAGATGACGACGAGAATCCCGGTGTGTTTCTTTTCATATTTGTGCAGAACCGACCGACTGAATGGTTGTTAGACACGATCCCCGGGTTGGATCCGACGTCGCTGACGGACCTTGGACAAGCAGTCCGTCGAGATCCTGATGCCTTACCTCCCCAAAATGCGCTGGAGAAAACTATGAATTGGATGTACCATGTAGCGAAAGAGATAGGAGGGGGTAATGTTCTTTTCGCCCTGAAAGCCGGGATATTAACGAGTGAGACGTTCTGCTCATGCCCTTGGCCAGGAGAATCTGGATGCTGACTTGACTATAGTACTTCTATCGTTGCCGTCGTTTCTCGAGTCATCCGCACAATTCGCATATAGTGCGTGCGGTTACTATTTCACTTCGCACTGGCTCATCACGACCACAAGGGAACAAATTTGTATGGGCTGTGTGAGTTCGCATACTTGGGTTGTAAGATTTGGGTGACTCAAAACCCAGACAGCATAATGGGCCAGCTTACTCTCGCTCGATTCCGGGGGGACACTACCTTCGGGCTCATGACACGGATAATCAGTACCTTCGTTGGAGGAATCATTGGTACCGTCATGTGGTTCGTATTCCCTCAAATTCATGCACACAACGTCACCTAGTGACCACACATTAGGTATATATCAACGGGATCTGGTCAAGGAAATGCTTTCGGTTTGGCAGCTGTATGTTTTGTCTGTTTCCCATTATTTTTCTTCTTGCGCCTGTATTGGCCAGTTCCTCCAATGACCAACTTGATCATATGGTTTACGGCTGCTTTGGTACGTCAAGTAACTTTGTTGATCTTGTGTTCTTAAGACCAGACTGAAATCCAAAGGTTTTCGGGTGCTCGTACCAAGATACACATTTCCCTTCACCATCCTCGCCAGGACATGGCATTAGCGTTGCCTGGGTAAATCCCACTGTCAGTTTGCTTATCCCGCTTTTCTTATGCCCTTGAACAGAAACGATTCGTCCTCGTCATCGTCGGCGTAGTGGCTGCTGCGTAAGTTTGTCCCTCGTGCTAACACGTCTGTGCTGAGTTCTTGCGTAGCATCCTCTCGTTTCTCCCTCCGTCGACGACCATTTGTCTGTATCAACGAAAGACTTTGGCCACCACCAGCGCGGAGATCGGGTCGATATACTGTTCTGTGATCTCGTTTGCAAACACGAAGAGGGAAGGCGAGACGGCTGTAATCGTCCAGCACATTCTTGCCATCCTAAGCAAACTGAGGAGGTCTATTGTGTTGAAAGAACATGCTGTATATGAAGTTTGTACTTGTCATGTTTTGGATTCCTGTGCTCATGTCCTACAGTTCTCGCTCCGGGGTAAATGGCCCGCTGAGAGGTACCAACGGATTCTGGAGCTCCAGATGTGCGGTCTCTCTCTTCGCCTTTTGTTATTCGGTGACTCATGGATTTGCACAGCCAAATATCGAATCTATTGTCACATTTGACATCGGTCCTAGAGAAAATGGAGCCTGCATGGGTACACGCGTTTCTGAAGCGGACGCGGCTGTCGGATGCGGACTTCCAGGGCGACGTGTTGGCTGTCGTCAGTACGTGGTCCTTATTTCCTTGACGAGGACTCCTTGGACGTTTTCTTAGGTTTGATATCATCTTCTCTTCGGACCGGGAATCCCCTTCCCCAAGTAACGCCGTGTCCACTCCTCAATCGTTTTATGGAGCGCTTTTATGGTCTGAATGTTGTACATGAAGAATCGGAAGAAGACTTTGGTCTGCCAAAAGTGTTGACGGAAGAAACGCTGGAGAGCTTGCAGTATTTGTGCGTCGCCGCATCCCCCCCTCTTTTACCACGAGATCTTTGTCACCCAACACCCACTGCAGGACTTTCAGTGTCGGCGTGTCGACCGCGTTTGGTATCATGACGCGTCTGGACAAGTTGATGGTCGCAGTCAAGGAATTGGTCGGAGAACAATACCACATCGATGGGGTTGGTCTTCCGCTGCATCGCCGAGGGCGCGGTGTGGAGATGCGCACCCCCGTGTCAACAATGCGATCAACCGTGTAGTGAAGGCATCAATTTGTGTACCCATCGCGAGCGTTTCTTAACGAACGCCCTGCGATAGTGTAAGCGTAACGCAATGGCGTCCCATTCCGCATTTATCTTTGATGTTGTTCTCTGTTCTCGTTCTCTAAGCTTACTGGCATACCAGTCACGTGCACGCTACATATATGCATCTCCCCTTATAGACAGTAGACCCCTTCTTGTACCCGTACGTCGTAGTCACCCGTGGTCCAGTTCCGTTCGACCGCTCGTCCCAGTGTTTCCCCCCGTCGGCCACGGCGAGCCTCCACGTTCGAACCCATTTCCGATACTCCCGCATCGGCCGACCGCAGCATTACTAAGGACTGACAGTCAACTTGCACTGCCCGACCATTCATTGCAATCGTGCCTCAGGTATCACTGACCGTGCTGTTCCAACCTCACCATTTTAGCGTCGCTGCCCTGTCTGCTCCGCTCAATGTCGGACATTTGTAAGATATCATTCAATGTAATGCAAGGGGCTATGATACCAAGATAGGATATCATTAACATGGTAATAAAAGAGAGCCCTGCTCGAAATCACGCTGCCAATTTCCTTGTGCGCAGTGGCATTTCGACGAAATTGTAACTCTGTCGAAGACAAATCCAATATGGAGTTTTGGAACTAACGTTCAGAACAATTCTTTATGTAACTAGACCTGTGATGACTGCAGTCGGAGGCGGGGTTGTAACGGCTGACCTGAGGAGCATGTGAACGTGGTCAGGGGCTTAAGGGGTATATCACGGTAACTGGATCCTTGGAGTGCTATTTTTTTTGGTAGTGATCCACTTGGGGTCAAGTCGTCGTGAGCTACAGTTTCCGGTGAGAGGGGAGCACCGGTGATGTTCGGGGAAGGAAAGAACGTTTGGTAGAAACGATGAAGATACGAAGGTCCCGCATGGCATCACTCCAATATGGATACTAGTAGATCCGGGTCCCATTCCCCGGGATCGGCCTTAAACCTTCCCTCTCACAAACCCATGTCGTGCCACTCCACATCACCCTCCTCATGGGCGTCCGTATGGTATTCCGAGAGAGTTCTGATCTGAGCGGGTAATCTGGTTCCCCGAGTTGTTCACTTCGCCAAAGGAAACTGCGGCGCGTAGTCAAGCTATAGGAAGCATTGCATTTCGTCCGCCGAATGACCCTTTCCTAGCACCGTCCATCGCCCCGGACCGCCTGATAATGAGGACGGTCATCAGAATTGAAGGGGTCCTCATTGATAGCTGTGGTCTCCGGTTTCCCCGCCCCTGGTATCACAGGTTCCCGAGAAAACCTTAAACCTACCGTGACCCATAGCGTAAAAGGAAAAGATCACCTTCAAAATGCAGAATGCACACTACAAGGGTACAGGAGTAAGGCCCGACAGACCAGATTTCTCTTGATGCCCCTCGCACCCCCACAGGAACATCCAGTCCAAGAATGGAAACGATACAGAACGGTGAGTCACATACCCCGCTCTCCAGCATATGGGGCAGTTCCCACTGGACGTGTCGTAACGGGGATAGAACTCGGGAATTCTGTTGGCAGCCATCGAATTTATGCCGAAGACATTTTCCTCTGGAGGGCTAGGACTCCAAGACTTAGCCTCGTAAGAGTATCATGTCAGTAACCCCACGTTCGGGCCATGTGAATCGCCGGAGCTCCTCTGTGCCTTCTAGACTTGAAGCAGTAACCGACGTTCTTGTTGACGTGGCTACACTAAGCAGTAGCACCGTGACTAGCACGCAATCGAGGAGCTGGAATCGATTTTTTTTTCGACGTTCCACATAGCAACTTGCTCGCCTGTCACAGCGGCCCCGTGCCACTCCAACGCGTGAAGTGTTTCACGTAATTGCATACGCTGGCAACCGCGACTCACCCACCATACTCTGGATTGGCATTTCCTCGTATTGGTCATATCCAATGGCTTAAGGAGCTGAAATATAATTAATTTCCGGGACCGGTGACACCACAACGGTGGAAGTTTCTTCCGCGGGTAGTTTTGCAGATGCACATGTTGCGAGCATCGGACAGAGTGACCAACTTGCACTGCCTCGTCCGGGGCCTCCCGGTCACTATTAGGATCTGATACCTTGCTTCCCTACTGGATCGCAGACTCGCAGTGGCGACACTTCAGTACTTTCTCGTTGCCGCTAACTCCCATCAGTATTCTCCGAAAACACCAGGACTCACAATGCTGCAGAAAGATACGTGATTTCTGTGGACGGATGTGGTTATTAGTGGAGATCCGCCGCCACGCTGTCGCGATGTCATGCTTCATGACGCAGGATGACGAATACCAGATTTCCGATTCAGCAAGTGCTGATCTGTATCACGGCGTGTTCATTGGCGAGGTTGTCCACCAGCTCGTTGAGAACGTTTTCATTGTGCGTTGCACATGCCCCCACCTCTTCCACGCTCTAGCGGCGAGCTACAGACTGATCACAGCGTGTGTCTGCCGGTCGAGGTTGTGTGCTACGCGGTGGGGATTCTCCTGGTGTCAATTCTGTGACGTCAGAAATACTACTAGTAGTGTGGAGTCGCCAGTGGAATTGCGGTGTATTGGCGTTAAGCATCGCTCCACATCATATCTGCCAACCCGAAAAGTGAGGACCATCCGACTCCATCACATTTCGTTTTGGTGTAATACGCACATTTGTCTCCATTCAGGTAGTGATGCTGTAGAGTTATTTGCATCTAAGATGAAAAGTCTGGCCAGCTTGAGCGTTCATCTCAGCTATTAGACAGGTCATGATTCGGAATGACGTTACCCTAGTGGGCCTGTAGTATTTTTACACAGCTCCACCTCACCGCATATATCGTGCGGTTGCCGTCTTCAAAATTTACTTCCCTTAATTCGTGTTGGGTCTCCGTAGCCTAATCTGTTTACACGCTCACTGGTCAGTCAGACGACGGTGACCGTGACACAGTGGACGCCGGTACTGCCAGCTCAGCGTCCTCGTGCCGCTCGTCGTCGTCTGCAATGCTTCAGCACGACGTGCAACGATCGCCGGTAGCAAAGCAAGTCTTGTACTCAGTCCAACCCACAACACACTTAATAAATTACAGATATATACGATGTCAGCAGCCCGAGTCTGGCTACGAGCACGAGCATACATCTTCAAATCGTTGGTATAGTCTTTACTCTCCTACTGACCATCTAATGTCCGTCGAGAGCTCGTTTTCCGTACTCTGCTCGCTCGTCCCCATGGCAATCAGCCACCAGATCAGTCACTTGTTGCGCTCGCTGTTAATTAATTGATTGATTTGATATCCAAACCCCCTGACACAATCCTAGACAGGGAGGGTCTGCTGACCTGTGTCTTATCGATGACGCGTGTATCTCCGGCCCTAAGTGACTCCCCCGCGCCCCCGCCCTGAGCCCTCACGCCCCTCACAGATGTGCATAGCATGGAGGAAAGGACGTGATGCATGCTTCACCCATAATGTACATTCTCGAAGCGGAGAAGAGCACCCATGGTTGAAGAACCGGATCGATTAGCCACCGAGTTTGAAGTTTTCTGAGCTCCAGATCTGGCTGCATTTGTACGGTCAAACTGGATTGATCGTGGCGATGTACCAACATATTCTATTATAATAGTCAGACGAAATGTATAAACCTCCTAGGGGTATTAGTAAAAAAGGAATGTGGGTATCGATACATGTCTAGTCGTGAAAACCCTGTACGTCGTATGTACAATGAAGGAATTACGTTCGGTGTGAGATAATTTTGCAGGCACGTTGTCCCTATCCGCTGAAAATCCACATAACCGCCCAATGAATCTAAAGTTAACCCCTGCCCCCGTCCTTGATCCATTCTTGACCTGCCATTGTCATGTGGCCTTTGAGAGCTCCGCAGCGTAGCGTATGCGGCATGCATCAGTGGACAGGGTCCTCACTGAACCTCATTACTGGGATAGAACTGCCATCTCTGCGGAAACGATCCCAAGCCCAACAGCTGTCATCGTCAAGAGTGGCAAAAGATTCCAAACAGCAAAATATCGTTGCTTCACATGAACCCCCTTTTGCTCCAAAATCACTCGCCAGAGCAGACCCGCGAGCGAAGCTGAAAACGTAAAGCTGACGGCTCCGATGTTAGACGCTACAGCGAGTGCTATGGCAGCTGCACGGTTGGCATCGTATGGAAGATCGGCTGCACGAACGACTTTGGTGAGGAGGATCGTAGCGCCAATGTTGGTGCCCGAGAGGTTACACAAGACGACCCCGAGGACACCGATCAACCAGATGGTAGGGTGTACTTGTTTATGAGATGCTCGAACGAGCCAATTGGCAAACACATCTACCCATCCCTGGTGATTGAGCGCCTCGATAAGGATAAACTGAGAAAAGGCAAAAGGCAAGAGGGCCAAAGGCAATCGCGGCAGCGCAGTGATGAAAGTTGGGAAATGTTTGTCGAGTCGGTGGTGCAGATCGACCATATATGACCGATGCCACCTGAAAATATACGGCATTTTGGCCCCAGCCTTGGGAGCGGGGAGAGGTTGAGGCTCCGTTTTGGACTCGATGTTTGGGGTTATGTGCGATTCGACGGCGGTTTCTTCCTCAGGTGGAAAAGACTGTACCGGTTTCACATCGGTGGGTGAAGGATGATGCGAGGGGCCATCTTCCGTGTGTTCGTGCTTTTCATCGACCTTCTTGGGTAAACCACGGCCCAACATCGGGATATCACGGGAGTACCGATAATGATCCCACCCAAGATCAAAAAGGAATTTGCCACAAGCGAACGGCAAAGTGATCATCCAGACATCAATTCCAAAGAAACTTACGACGAGACAAAGGATAAGCGTTGTGCCGAGCATGAAACTGCCAACCCAGGCACCAACGGGATCCAGAAGAGCTTTCCGGGGGTCGCGATGGGTGACATGAG
>JBBPNN010000078.1:0-57961 GCA_038090935.1 Hortiboletus campestris
CGGAATTGGTCAGATTACCGCGAGAAGCTTTTTCAAGCAGCGGAAGTGCAAGACCTAATTGGACTACTCGATGGGACCCAAACGAAGCCAAACGGGCCATGGAACCCGTGGCGCGCAGCCGCGTGGATGCGCGACGACACGGAAGCGCAATACATGCTGGTGACGACCACCCCACCATTCATTTGGGACCAGACCAATTTGACGACAGCTCACAAATACTACGACTACCTAAGCAAGATATTCGACAAGCCCACTAGTCCAGCGCCACAAGTGGCTGCGCGGGTACCTACAACGTACCGCGGGACCTGTCGGAAGTGCGGCAAGCGCGGCCACAAGGCACGCGAGTGCGAAGGAGTCGAAATCGAGTCTGGAAGCACCAAGGTCGAAGGTTGGCACGACAAGAAGCGTCATGAGCCAAAACAAGAGGGCAAGAAGCCGCGCGGGAGAGTTGACGAAGGCGCAGCCGCAGCAAGTGGACCGGGCATGGAGACCACGGACCAAAGAGCTGACGGCGTAGGCCTCGCGACCCCAGCGAGCAGCCCAACAGCAGGTCGGCAGGTCAACGACACGACCGCTGACGTTGCGAACCCAGACGCAACATGCGCAGGGCCCACGAGGCCAGAGGACGAGTCGCCGACACCACCAGTCGAGACGGCCACCACGCATACCGCAGTACGGACACCAAGCGGAACGAAACCGCAAGGTGAAGACCGTGACGAGGTAGCGGGCGGCGTAAAGGACGCTGGGGAAAGGGTTAGCGACGAGGAACCGAGTCGAGTGCACGAGCACGTCGACGATGAAGACAGTCGGGTGGAGACGTCTGAAGACGAGACCACCACGACAACATTGCGCGCACCTCAGAGCATGCCGCTCGAGGGGGAGCACGCAGGTCAGACGAGCGGCAGCAGGGAGCTGACCGCGCATGAAACGGACTGGCCGATGAAGACCAGCGCGAGCGCACGAAGCGCGTCGCGCACCTACCCAGACGGAGACGCGGAGTCGACGAACGCACCCAGACCGTCAGACGACACTGGGGATGCGACGGGCGACGACGAGCGTCGTCCAGACGCACCCACAGAGCCGCCTGACCAGCCAGTGGGCACGAGAGGTCGAGGTGGCGAGGTGCGGGTCGAGACGAGGGTGTCGGGGACGCCGAGAAGTGCCGAGGAGGGTGCGGGCAGCGACGACGACGAAGGACGTCGAGCTGGGAAGCCCAACGAACCGCCCGGCAGGTCGCAAGTCGAACCGCGAGACCGCACGGACGTGCAGGTCGATCCAAGTGGAAGCGTCGCACATCGAAGTGCAGACGCAGTGGACGACGGGGAGGCGGCAGAGGAAGCGCGACAGGTGGAGGGCCCAGGGGAGAGCGCGACGACGTATCGTAACGCGTCGATCGCAGGGGAGAGAGAATGCGCAGGTGCGCATGTACGATCGACAATGGCTGACGAAGAAAACGATCAGCGCATTGAAACGGCAGTCGACAACGTACCTAGAGCACCTCCAGATCCACCCCCACCACTTACACACCCAGCCGAACCATCCGTACGAGAAAACGGACCCCCGAGCGTCGAGCTCGAGGGGGAGTGGCGAGTATCGACGAGCACCGACGTCGAGTGTACCGCAGCCGAGACGGACACGTCGGGAGTGTTGGGAGACATCGAGGACGCCGGGAACGCGCTGAAGAAGCTGCAGGACGCGTCAGAACGCCTCAGCAAATGGTTAGAGCGCAGGTGTCAAGAAAACTCACCTATGAGACCTCCAGACGACCTAGACGAGCCGAGTGGCGACGCAAGCGTGACGGACGATGTCCAGAGTCACCAGGAACGTCCCAGAGCCGATGGGAACGCGCGCGGCGGCGAGTCGATCCGGCCAAGTCGAGGTACCGGGCCAGGAGGCCATTTGGGCGAGCTGGAGGCGAAGGGAGGCGTCGAGGTCGATTCGGGCGGCCGAGAGGTTATCGAAGGCGCCGAATACGATGGAGTACGCACCATGAGCGACGGGAACACGCGCGTCGCCGAAACAAGCGCGCTGTGTCAAGAAACCAGGCCAGGAGGGCCAGAGAGCGAGCAGGAGGCGTCGAGTGACGAAGAAGTCGATTGGGGCCGCCCAAAGGTTATTGACGGCGGCGGATACGATGGGAATAGTGGCCAGACGGATGGCGCAACGAGCGGAGCACGCCGTGACTCGAAACGAGTCAAAACGGACCCGCTAGCTGATACCAAGGCGAGTCAGCGTCGACGTTACAAACACGATACGACAGACACACCTAGGCCGTCCGCACCACCTCCCGCTTATCCCAGGTCGCCCACCGACTATCTGGACCCACCACGCCGCCGAGGACGACTCAAGTTACAACCTAGAGGAGTCAGTCGGACCTGAGCGAGGAAACCGCTCACCACATTGTTCGGGCGTATCGAGGCCGTATCGGGCAGATCGGACGCACCATAAAGGTTGTATATCAACTCAATATATTGTAGGATCAGCCGCACATCACGATACGTGAAGACGGTGACACCGGAGTCGATCGAGACGAGTGCGCGCACTTCGACAGTGCCACTCTGCGAGCCGAGCCGCGACTTTCCATATATGGACACCGCTCGAGCGCACCGCAACCACCACCCACGGACATCAATACGGACTACACTACAAGTCATTTATTGAACGTTTTGGTATATTTCTTTTGATCTTACCTTCTATTCTGTTTGGACAAACACTTACAGCTAATAGTTAGCCCCTTGTGTTTGAGGGGGAGTGTTGGATTTAGGATTCCATATTTGGTATTACCTGCTTACTTAAGCAGTACTTACATCGGACCATCCTTACCTTAGTTTTACTTCAGTGACATACTGAGTATTCTACAGGCAGCACCAATCTGTGCTACTTTCTACTTGTTACAAAAAGTCCACCCTTCCCGAAAGCCTTGACAGTTTGTTTGTGTGCGCGAGTACCAGGCTCGACAACTTGTCTCACGATCAGGTCAGCGTCGATGATTGGGATGTCGTGAGAAGCGAGGAGTGCAGTGACGGTCGATTTTCCTGTTGCAATACAACCCATGAGACCAATGACTGCAGATCAGAAGAAATAAATTTCCACTCAGTCAGCGAACAAGAACTTGAATTTGAACAACTCAAGCCTGTCTTCTCCAACAGGAGGCTCAACGAGCTCAATCTATATGCCAATTTGCATCAGCAAATAAATGCTTTCCGGAACGCACGTAGGGACTTAACAGTTGTTCAGTTCAGTTTCCATGCCCTGATGGTAGCTGGATCCAGGATGCTGGAGACCAGACATCAGCATGGTATGTATGCATGGGGCACAGGTTCTCACCCAAAGAGTTGTCCTCGAGGCGAGGAATGAGCCACGCGTGCAGGTCCAAGGAACTGGGTCTACTAGCCTCATAGGGATTGACACTTGTTCTATTTTTTGATGCGTGGAGAGCGAAGTCTTTTTGGCCATTGTTCACGTACAACAGGAAGTAATCTTTTTCACCATCAACATTCTGGCAGTTCTGCACTATCTGCTGGAATATGTGTGAAAATACGTTGAAACCAAGTGGAAAGGCAGAGGTTTCAACAGAGCAAGTACAAATGTACCTTGCCAACAAACACACACTTCTGAACAGGTTTACGGACCAGCGACGTCCGGTCCAATTTTGTGTGAATCATGGAAGTGCCAGTGTGTGATCGTACCACAGAGACAGTTGTTTGCTTAGTAAGCTCAACGACAAGGTAAAATTGCTCCTATTCTGGCACGCCAAGTAATGATAGTCGTATGTACCTGTCCTAAATCTATGTATCACCAGAACGTTGATATCCGATTTCCGTAAGACCACCCTTCAGCCAGAAAATGTGAACTTGAATTTGAAAGGCTCAAGTCCATCATTTCCACCAGGGCAAGCCGCAAGCTCAATCTAGAAGACATTTTGCTAGTACGTCAGTGAGTGTGGAGCTTTTTGGCGACGAGACTCAAACCGAATCTCCGTTCAATTTCCATGCCTTATCAGTGGGTTCTTTGATACTGTGGAGCAGGGGTCAGCACGTGCTGTAGCTCAGAGTTCTGGCACTTACAAGTAATACCCGTCCGGAAACTTGGAGATCTTCCACCCATGTGAGTCCAGGGAAGCGGGTTTGCCCTCAACAGAAGAAATACTGTTCTCTGAAGCACGCAGAGCGTAATCCCTCTGGCCATTGTTTACATATGAACAATCGATAGTGATCTGGGTTATCATCGACGTTTTGTACTGTCCACTGAAATGTGCACAAACACTAAGGTTGGACGGCCAGAGATCTCGTTAATCCAACCAACATACCTTGGCAACCGCATCCTCCAAAATAGCTTTGACAATAGGCGGACTGGAGTTGTCCAAACCAATTTTGCGTGAACCACTGCACGACGTGATGGTGCCAAAGCCCTCTGACATGGCCTTGAAACTGGGATGAGTGAAATTTGGGGCACTAGCGCCGCTCGACTTCGCTCATATCAGCTATCATCATGGCACAAAAGGGATGGAGGTGATCCAGGATGATCCGGCCTATCGATGAGGGTTGAATGCTTCCTCTCACTTACTCAGGCCTGTCAAGCACTTTCGGTGTTGGGCATATTAGCTTCAGGAGCACTGGTCCTAGAATGGTTTCAATCGTGATATATGATTGGTCCCGGATATCATAGCAATCGATGAGCTGGCACTGTGATCCATAAACTTGAGTCCTCGCTTGCAGTTCATGCTGGAACAAAAAAGTCACAACCTTGGAGACAGGGAAAGCTCACAGATTAGTGCGACCATGACTTATATGTATACAGTGGGGCGGTTGTGGGTTACCGAAAACAAACTGTGCATATCGAGACTGGTTGTTACTGTTCGATGTTCAACGCCAAACATGGTCCCCTGGCCTGGTGGTTCGCTCAACCCGCTGTTCCAGCTGACCAGAACTTCTGCCACAGCCGCTATTATCCTTGAGTTCCAGTTCTTATGATGGGGTCAAAGACTCCAAGTTAGCTCCAAGCGCCAAGATGACCTGGCTCTTATCGATCAAATCAGCGTTGTGGACCCGGATCATGAGACGTTGGAGTTGGAGTTCCGGGGAGCTAGCAAGAACACTGGCAGGTAGTGAAGCAGCACACAAGACGAGAGAGCGAAAGCCAGATGTACCAGTACACCACGATAATCCTGCCCATCCACTTCCACAGACCCCCTTTGGTCAACAGTGGAACGCCCACCACAACCACCTTTTTCGTCCCTCAGCCAAGCCTTGAGAATGCCCCAAATAATTGCTTGCATCACGGCAGGGTGGATGATCTTGTTCGGAATTTTCCGTTGCTTCTCGTCATTGAAGATGATGCTGCCAAGCTTCTTGCGGTCGATGGGACGGGTATACCAGCCTTGCTCATCTGAGTTTAGGTCTGAGCCTGAGTGGGTCGGATTCAAGGAAGAGGGCAAGAGTACACCCTTCCCGAATGCTTTGACAATTTGTTTGTGTGCACGAGCACCAGGCTCGACGACTTGTCTCGCAATCAGGTCTGCGTCGATTGGGATGTCATGAGAAGTAAGGAGCACGACAACAGTCGATTTTCCTGTTGCAATACCACGAGTGAGACCAACGACTGTGGGTTGGAAGAAATACGAGGGTGGCAGGATGTAGCAGACAAAAAAACAAATACTGGGCATCCGAGCATTGTTGATGTGTCACTCAGGCTAGTAGCATGTTTTTTTTCCCCCGGGCTTTGGGCCCTGAAGACCTGACCGTTTCATCGGACTAACATCGGCGTCGTTCTCTGCGTGCATGTCTGCCCAGAACACTCATGCAACCTGGGCTCATTATGACTCACTCTTAGATTCCGTTGCAACCGCTGGTGATGCTCGTTCATCTGGTTGGTGTTCTATCCTACCGCGTTTGAGTGGCCAGCTCGTATGTTCTCCTTTGGACAGTGACATCCACTGGCTTGTGCTTGGGCTCGTCTCTGGCAGCCACCTGAGTCGCTTGTCTGGTCTGCACCATCAAAGCAGTCAACAATGAACAAACAGAAAGATTCTCGAATGGTTGTAGCTGGGATATATGCATGCGAGGTAAGAGCACGACGGCTGACAGAGCGTCAAGCTACAAACATTGACGTACAGTCAAAAGACGACCAAATACCGCACGCTCTAACTACAGTCCATCTTCGAAGCGGACGCCAGTCCCCGACTCCGACACCGTGACACCACAACCAGCGGCCACGGGAATAACAACTGACCAGATGGTTATGGTGGGCGAAGAGAGAGTTGAAGCAAGTGAAGGATACGATCATCGAACAGTACTGACAGTCGTTATGCCCATCGCTAGATGCAGTGTTTCCATGCGCACGCATTTTGGTGGCTGGGAACTCAGGCCTCAGGCTCACGACTCAGACCACGCCATGATAACACGCAAACTTAGCCTCAGTGATAATATCAAACGCGAGCATCTTCTAGATTATCTAGTACCGCGCAAATGCCACTGGTCACCGGGCCCTGCTTCATTGTGATAGACTATGCATCGCTTCGCCCCCTGGTCACTCTGGTCATGCACCGTGGCATGTTGCACGCGGCAACCTGGGTGGCACCCTTATCGGTTTGATTATCGATGAGTTGATGAGCTCAATATGCACAATGATTTAATGATGGATCATCTTGTTCCAGAACTAGCATTTGAACA
Source organism: Hortiboletus campestris (assembly GCA_038090935.1). NCBI lineage: Eukaryota > Fungi > Basidiomycota > Agaricomycetes > Boletales > Boletaceae > Hortiboletus > Hortiboletus campestris. The sequence continues at coordinate 6,672 of JBBPNN010000078.1, forward strand.
AGAAGCTGGAGGTCATCAGCACATGTAATTTGGCACAGATATGGACATCAATGGGCGGAGTGCGCCTCGAGGCACGATCGAGCGGACATGTAAGTTCAGAGTCCCTTGATGAAAATAATACTGATGAAATCAACCCTACTTGGATATGCTGTTTCAATTGACGGGGACTTCGCGCCAGGACATCTGCGTTGTCCTCTTGACCCCATCCCTATGGTTTCCTCATTGTCCATGATACTGGTCAAGGTGTAATTCAACATGATTTCGTCCGAATCAGCGGCATCCGGATCTCGCACTTGGACGGAAAGCCGGAGGACGCCAGTACATGGTCCAGGATTCCTGCCACAGGAACAGGTATCTGGAAGATGTTTGATTCGGATGACGCAAAGAACTTCTAAGAGCACTTCTCAAGCGAACAGTTTTAATTTTCAGTGCTTTTCGAAATAGAAGGTACGGAACCAATTGAACCTGGGCAGCACTGCGGCTGCTACTGACTTCGAGAACCTGGCCCAGAACCATCAATGCTGTCATGTTACGTCCATCGCATTGGCCTCCGAGTAAGGACACCCTTATCGATACAAGTTCCAGTTCAGCGTTATCTTCACGCATGCATATAAATGACCCATACTTTTTCGCCTTTTGTTGGGACGACCAGTGAACGTCACTCACTTCCCATCAAGCTAGAGACCGAACCACCAAAATGTCACAGCCGGTACGTGCTCCTTCACCCTCGTTGTTCATGTTAATCTAATCTTGCTGCTGCTGCTATTCGTCTCATTCGATTGATTGCTTAGAAACTTAACCTCGCACTGCAAAACGCTATCGCAGGGATTAGATCCATTTGTGACAAGAGCCAAGGAAGATCTCAGTACTTTCCCTACGGTATGGAAATACAGACTTGATATGTGTGTCGAACGTCTAATTTCGATTCGTCGGCGTACTGTGTATTTCATTCCCCAGGTGGCAGTGGTTACAAAGCCAGCGTTACTCATTACTTTGAAAGCAGTACGGAAGTGGCAGGGGGTGCCGTCCAGCCGGGATCAGAAGAGGATCTGGCAGAGATCGTAAGTCTCTTCAACTAGAGCCTTCGTGAGCGATATTCCAGCAATATGAACATGTGATGTACTAGGTCAAAGTCCTTGCGGACACCCATGTTGGATTTGCGGTAAGTCTTGCCTTACTTGTCAGCTCCGTATGATAACACAGTCCTTTCCAACCAAGGTCAAATGCGGTGGACATTCGACCAACCCCGGATTCAGCTCCACTACGGGTATTCAGATCTACCTTACTCGCCTTAACCAGATCAACGTCGATGCAGCTAATAAGCTTGTGCGCGTCGGGGCTGGATGCCTTTTCGAAGAGTTGTACCAAGAACTGGATAATTATGATCTCAACATTGTCGGTGGCTCCGGCCTAGCGGGTGTCGGGTTGTCTGGCTGGATGCTAGGCGGCGGGTACTCAGCCAAGACAAGCCAACACGGGTTGGGGGTAGACAACCTTGCGGCGGTGAGGCTTGTACTCCCAAACGGGAAACCCACAGTGGCGAGCGAGACGGAAAATAAGGACTTGTTCTTTGCCGTCAAGGTAGAGTACAAACGATATTCTGACGTTGTCCCTGGATCTGAGCCTACTTTACTAGGGAGGAGGCAATAACTACGGTATAGTCACCGAATTCACGCTCAAAGCTCATGACCAACCTGAGGGGACATATTATGTGCGTTTTCACCTCCTATCCTCTTGCCTGCATATGCTAGTCACTGATCTTCTCTGCCATTGCATGCTGGCTTTATTTAGGATGAGACGCTCACTTATAAGAATGCACAGTACTTCGATCAAGTCAAAGCCGCCATCTACAAGATCATCCAGAAGCAAGATAACAAGGCAAACATCGAAGCTGCGTTTAGGCATTATAGTGAACCCGGCAGTGCTACTACTGAGGTCTGTTCTGGCGCTTTGAAAGTTGACTATGTTTTGATTTTTGATGCTACGTCCTACAGGTAACACTGACAGTCCATTGCGTGTATGATGGCACCTATCCCTCTGAAGACCCATTCGCAGAACTGAAGAGCATTCCACGAGACGTTAATGGCAAGCATGGTGATTCTCTATCTTGAGGTGAATAATCACTTTGAGCCAACAGAATCCATAGCCCCCTCAAGGAGCCACAAGACTGGTTCCTACCTCTTGGCTGACCTACGCCGTTCGTATTACAACGGGACATACGATCTCCTGAGTGTGGCTCCGACGCAGTCAGGGCTGTGAGTGAGAACACACTTTCCTTGTAATTTAACTGCATCCGCGTTTGTAAACAGCGCCGTCGCTCTAGATATACCGGAAGCGGATCGTCCAAAGCCCCCAATGGCCGGCATTGGCCAATTTCCACGGTATGTCCATTTAGTTGTGCTCGTCTGCAGGAAAGGATGACGGGATGTGCCAGTGGTCGGTGGGGCAACGTTATGGCCGACCAATTTACACCAGGTATTATCGATGAGGTCGAGAAGCAATCGTATGTAAGTGTATTCTGCATCCGCATCCCAAAACAGTGCTGAGCATACCCCAAATGTCCCAGGACGTTGCCAAAACGATTAGGGAACATAGCGGCACCCGTATCACCATCGGGTTTTGGCCTTTCACGACGACCATGTTTGACAACGCGACAAGCTCTGCCTTCCCGCACGAGAAAGGCAAGCCGAACTGCCCTATCATTGTTTATTTCACCTGGGAAGGCCAGCAACACGACACGTACTGGGTCGATACCATGAAGACGACCATAGACAACCTCAGGGCAAAGGTCCTTGAGGAACGTCCCGAATCTAAAGGCCTCCCGTACTTCATCAACACCGCGCTTGCGGAAGCGACGACTGTGGAGGACCTCTACCGCGACAATCTGCCGGAATTGAAGAAGTTAAGAGAGAAGTATGATCCCAATGGTGTGATGGACCGTACCGGTGGGTTTAGGATTCCTGCTGCGTAGGAAGCGAACGAATGCAAGGAAGGGATGAACCAGGGAGGTGCACAAGCTAGTGGATAGTTGTACGATCACACATATGGAGTTGTAAGATGACTCGGATATGATTTCTTGTTCCCGACGACCCATACTGTTGCAATCAGTGTATCATTCTGCGCTCACATTCCAGTGACTCGGAATGGACCACGATGCTTTCGACTCGGAGGACAAACTTGAACTTCAAGGACATTTTGACAAACTGTCATCGCCAGTAAGCAAGTAACCCAGCTTACACTGCCTGCACGAAAGATTTGGCGCCGTGATGTACAGTTCCCGTAGTGCGTCCGTGACCGATCACCACACTATCCGCTGGAATCGTCGAACCAAGACTCGGACGGATCAAAAGCAACTTCTTGTCAAGCCGATACGCATCTACCGTGATATATATTCTTCAATTAATGACTTGTAGAGTTCTTACGTCTTGGTGCGGTCTACTCGGACGTTGCCTCCGCACTTCCTCCGGCGCGACGGTGGAAGTCACGCGGACTCCAATACTGAGTACTGGGTACTCGGGCTGAGTGGTATGCCGCAAGCTGTCCTCCAAGTCTGGACACAAATGGCCTGGCAAACACATTTGCAACCTCCGATCAAGGGCACTGTCAATGTGCGTGCGTTCGAAGCACAGGGAGACAAGGGGGAACTGTGGGTTCTTCCATCATACGTTACTCTGTCATTCGTGTCCCGGCGTAATTAACGTATGATGGGGGACACGAATGCTATCATGGTCAGATCAGATACGTTTCAACAATCTCCGATCGGATAGTCAAGCACGCCCTGAGTTAACTCGGATTTGACATCGGTTGTGAAGAGTGCACAACTCCAGCTCCTAGCAGTCCTAGCCTAGCTCGTGCACAGGTGACGTCCGAGGATATCAGAGCGGGGGTCCTTGTGGCTGATCCGGGGTATGCACAATGGCTGGCATATGGTCAAGAAACCTGCGGCCTTCTGGCTTGAACACGAAGACTGAGAGGGTACCTCAAACTCCACGTATAATCGAATCATGCTGTGCTAATGAACAGGAACCCCGAGAACCATCAGGGCTGGGCCCCCTTATCGTCCCGTTGGGGGAGTCTTCATCAGGTGACAAGTTCAATATGCTCCCGTTCTTCAGCACGTGTATCCTTTCCACAATTACGATATCTGGAAGATATTCAGTGGGCTCCAAAAAGAGCTTGTCGGGGTGGGGCGACCAGCATCAGAATTCAAGGTGACGACAGAATGTACGGAATCAGCCACACACACGTTGAACTTGGGGAAATTGCTCCGACTGACAGGAATCTTGTGCCCACTGTCTATCTCTTATCGATCCGAATACACGATCAGTTCTGTGGAATGTTCAGCATGCGGATGAGTGATAGATGCTTCCCCGGATTTCGTTGCGACGACCAGTGAACGATTTTGCCTCTGTAGCACAAGAGTCATTTTTAGCAAGGGGACATTCTCTGCCTGGCCTCGTGAAGAAGGCAAGCTGGGCTGTCCTATCACTGTAAATTTCTCCTGGGAAGGCCAAAAAACGACGAGTACTGGATTAGTACCCTGAAGGAGACCCTGGACACAGTCAGAACAAAGGTCCTTGAAGAACGTCCCCCATCTAAAGATCTGCGTTACCGCGGCGCTTGCGGAAGCGACGACTGTGGAGGATCTCTAGCGCGGTGATCTGACGAGGTTGAAGGTGTGGAGAACGAAGCATCATTAACATAATGCGATGGATCTTATAGGTGAGTTTAGGATCCCATCTGGGTGGGGAGAATGAGAATGCAACAAAGTAGCGAGAGGTGGGCATGTAAGTTGGGAGCTGCATGATCAAGCATATACAGTCGGATGATTCGATGACGACTTACTTGTTATTGGCGACCTGTCCTTTTGAATCCGTGCATTATACCCCAGACGCTTCAACCATGATGTTCCTTTGGATCCGAAATTCAAGCTGTTCCGACCGCGCATGAGCTACATGTTATCGCGCAAGATTCGAGCCTCCAGACAAGAACGAGAAATCACCTGGTAACATATTGAACAAACTTGTCTCCAATCCTCACGTCCTCCTCTTGAACGCCCTCCATGACAAGCACCAGAGCGCACTCAGCAAACCCACTGGCAGGAGTAGCCAGCTCACCATCCACCCCCACCCCACCGCCCTCTCTAGCTTTCCGACACACGAGATCACCTCTCCATCAAGATCCGTGAGCGAACCTGAGTTGTCGATGACGAAGTCGGCGTGTGCGACCTTCGAAGTGATCGGAAACTGCGAGTTGAGTCGGGAAGACGCATCAGCACGAGTAGATTTGTCCCGGGCCATGAGACGTTGGAGTTGGAGTTCCGGGGAGCTAGCAAGAACAGGTGGTGAAACAGCACACAAGACGAGAGAGCGAAAGCCAGACGCACCAGTACACTACGATGATCCTGCCCATCCACTTCCACAGGCCCCCTTCGATCAATAGCGGAACGTCCACCACAACCACCTTTTCGCCCCTTAGCCAAGCCTTGAGGACGCCCCAAATAATTGCTCGGGTCACGGCGGGGTGCACGATCCTGTTCAAAATTTTCCGTTGCTTCTCGTCATTGAAGATGATGCTGCCAAGCTTCTTGCGGTCGATGGGACGGGTACACCAGTCCTCGTCTGAACTTATCCCTGAGCCTGAGCGGGTCGGATTCACGGAAGAGGGCAAGAGTACACCCTTCCCGAAAGCCTTGACAATTTGTTTGTGTGCGCGAGCACCAGGCTCGACGACTTGTCTCGCGATCAGGTCAGCGTCAATGATTGGGATGTCATGAGGAACAAGGAACGCAGCGACGGTCGATTTTCCTGTTGCGATACCACCCGTGAGACCAACGACTGTGGGTTGGAAGAAATAAGAGAGCGGCGGGATGTGGCAGAGAAAAAAACAAATACCGAGCATCCGAGCACTGTTGGTGTGTTCCCAGTAAGCCGAATTTACATAAATCTTTTCAAACCAACTTGGGAGTCAGTACTTCGGTGGCTGCATGCGTATTCCGTGTCACTTCCACCAGTCTCAGAGGTAACGATTCAGTGTTATAACGTTCAGGTTCTTCTTGTGCTTGGACCATTACGCACATCCATTGGGCATGTCTAGGTTTCTACAGCCATACATTAACTACGTCATCTACTCTATGTGTCTATTACTAAATTTCCACTCAGCCAGCGAACGAGAACTTGAATTTGAACGACTCGAGCCCGTCTTCTCCAACAGGAGGTTCAACGAGCTCAATCTATACGACAAATTGCGTCAGCAAATAGATGCTTTCCGGATCCACGTAGGGACTTAACGGTCGTTCCGTTCAGTTTCCACGCCCTGATAGTAGCTGGATCCAGGATGCTGGAGACCAGATTTCAGCACGGTAAGTATGCATGGGGCCCAGGTTCTCACCCGAAAAATTCGCCCCCGAGGTGAGGAATGAGCCACACGTGGGAGTCCAAGGAACTGGGTTTAGCTTCATAGGCACTGACGCTTGTTCCATCTTCTGATGCGTGGAGAGCGTAGTCTTTTTCGCCGTCGTTCACGTACAACCGGTAGTAATCTTTTTCACTATCGACGTTCTGCACTGTCCACTGGAATATGCGCAAAAATAGGTTGAACCCAGGCGGGGAGACGGAGGTTTCAATCGAGCAACCACAAACGTACCTTGGCAAATACACACTTCTGAATAGGTTTGATGGCAGATGGACTAGCGACGTCCAGTCCAATTTTGTGTGAATCACGGAAGGGTGTGATCGTGCCACAAGGCTCACTTGACTGCAACATGAGCGAGTACTCCAACGGAAACTTGGACAGCCTGAAAGCCACAGACGCTTGGAGGGGTTTACTTTTTTTGCCGGGTGTTCAAGTTGGGTTAGTAAGCTGGCGGGACTGACTCGGAGGCAAAAATGGTCCCATTCTGGCGCGCCAGATACATCGACAGTTTAGGCGAGCCATTATGGCCTCATAATGGTGCCCCGTTTAGAAAGTCCAGGTACATACACTGTTTTTGGAACCGCTTAGAGTCATTTGGCTGGTGAGAAACTCTGCAAAGTGCACTGAAACAGACAACGTAAATTCGTGCTCTCGCAGATGTAGGTAGTCTTACACTGACGTACATGTTCCAAATCTGTTACCCAATATCCGTAAGACCCTTCAGCCTGAAAATGTGAACCTAAATTTGAAAGGCTTGAGTCCGTCATTTCCAGCCGGGAGGCTCGCAAGCTCAATCTAGACGATTAACATCAGAGAGTCATTTTGTGCTTTCTGGGGACGAGACTCAAACAGAATTTCCGTTCAATTTCCATGCCCTACGAGTGAGTATATCTTGGATACTGTGGACTAGGGATCAGCACGCGCTGAGTTCGGAGTTCTGGCACTTACTGGTAATATCCGTCCGGAAACTCGAAGATGTACCACACATGTGAGTCCGAGGAGGCGGGACTGCCCTCAAAAGCAGAAACACTGGTCTTATCCTCTGAAGCACTCAGAGCGTAATCTCTTTTACCATCGTTCACGAACAATCGGTAGCAATCTGGGGCATCATCGAAGTTCTGCACTGTCCACTGAAATGTGCACGAAAACACACTAAACTTGGACGACCAGAGATCTCGTTAACACAACCAACACACCTTGGCAACCACACTCTTCGAGACAGCTTTGACAATAGGCGGATTGCAATCGTCCAAACCAACTTTGCATGAACCGCTGAACGGCGCGATGGTGCCAAAAGCCTCGGTAATCAGTGGCATGGTCGTGAACTTGAAACTGGGATGAACGAAATTTGGGGCACTAACGCCGCTCAACTTCGGTACATATCATTATGGCACAAGAAGGATGGAGGTCATGCGGGATGAATCGACCTATCAGATGATAATTGAATGCTTCTGCTCACTTACTCAGCGCGTTCTGTTGGGCGTATAGTCCCAGAATGGTTCCAATCATGATATATGATGACTGGTCCCAAATATCACAGCGATCGATAAGGCGTGAGGTTCTCGACTACCCCTGGCACCGTGATCCACAAATTTCTCACTTGAAGTTCATGCTGGAACAAAATAATCACAACCTTGGAGGCAGAGAAAGTTCGCAGATTAGTACGACCATGACTCGGAGTTACACTGGAGCTCGCGAACATTAATATTTCACACTGCTATAACTTGGGTCCTGGTGTAGTAGTACGCACATATGGGTGGGCGAACTTATCTATATCTATATTTAGCTCTTCGGTTCGTGCATTTACACGATTAGAACCTGCATTTGAGGGCGGTTGTGAATCATCGAAACTATAAGCTGTGCGATGCTGCCAGTCACATCATTGTTCGACGTTCAACGCAAAACATGCTCCATCTCCACTCAACCCGTTGCTCCAGCTGATCGTAACTTCGGCTGTCACTATTGTCCTTGATCAAGTGCCAGTTCCTGGATCAGTGATGGGGTCCGAGTTAGCTCCACCTGACTCTTATCGATCGGGTCAGCGCTGTAGCGGACATACCCGATATGATCCCTGGATCGCAGCAGTGGATTCCGGGTAACTTGAGCCCGGTAACCGCCCCTGTGGAATGTTCACCAAGTGTAGATATGGTGTTAGCTTCCCCGGTTTTCGAAGTTAGGACGGCCAGTGAACGTCTCCCATCTCTTATCGATTAGCTGTAGCTCGCGCGAACACAGACCCACCAAATGCCAGGGCCGGTAAGCATTCCTTTGCCTTCGCCATGCGAGTTCTGATCCAGATTCGACAATGTTTCTCGCTTTCTTACTCTGCATAGCTCCCCAACCTTGCGCTGCAAGATGCCATCGAAAAGATCCAGAAAATTTGTGATGATAGCCAAGGCAGATCCCAGGTCTTTCCTTTCGGTACGAAAATATACCCTTGCTCTGTGCTTTATGTTATGTTGAATGTCTGATTTTGACTGGCAATGTACTGCTGTGTGTTTTACTCTGCAGGCGGAAGTGGGTACAAAGCCAGCGTTACTCATTACTTCAATAGTAGCACGGAGATATCGACATGCGCCGTCCAACCTGGATCAGAGGAGGATCTGCAGGAGATTGTAAGTACATAGCTAGCTTTCGGGTGCGATTTGGCAGCAAGATGAACATGCGAATATTATGCTAGGTCAAAGTCATCGCAGAGAACCGTGTTAAATTCGCGGCAAGTTCCTTTGCTTTTCAACAACTCAATGTTGGGAAAAAATAACATGTTCCTTTCTCATCTCATCTCTAGGTTAAATGCGGTGGTCACGCCACCAATCCTGGGTTTAGCTCCACTGACGGCATCCAAATCTACCTGGTTCGCTTTAACAAGATCAAGATTGATGCACCAAAAAAGCTTGTGCACGTCGGGGCTGGATGTCTCTTTGAAGAATTGTACCGCGCACTGGAACCTCATAACCTCAACATTGTTGGTGGTTCGGGTCTCGCGGGGGTCGGGGTCGCAGGATGGATGCTAGGTGGTGGGTACTCAACCAAGACGAGTCAATATGGGTTGGGTATAGACAACATTGCGACTGCGAGGCTCATCCTGCCGAATGGCGATCTCAAAGTGGTCACCGCGGAGAACGAGCCGAATTTGTTTTACGCCATCAAGGTAAAGTGCACACTTTCAGCTGGAATACTATCTAGGCTGAGCTTGCCGTCTTGTTCTCGTCAGGGAGGAGGCAATAACTTTGGCATCATCACCGAATTCACGCTCAAAGCGCATGACCAGAGGAAATACTACGTTCGTTTCTCTCTCTCACCCCTGATTTATGTCCTCTAATGTAATTTATATAGGATTTCCAGCTCGCATACAAAGAAGGGCACTACAACGCAGTCAAAACGGCCATCGACAACTTCGTTAAGAAAACCGATAACAAAGCAAACATCGAAGCTACGTTTAGATATCACAATAATCCCGATAGTATCGAGGTCCGTTGCTTTACCTCCCTCCATAAAGCGCATACTTTGTTGATGGTTTGGCTGCTTGCCCTGCGTCCCGCAGAAACTTTTGACAGTCCATTGCGTGTATGATGGCGCCTATCCTACCGAGGACCCTTTCAAAGAACTGACGAGGATCGAACACACTATTGACAACTATGGTGACACATTACCCTCACGGAGACCGGTCGAGACTGCCTATTTTTCCTTCGAGCAGCCTGATTCCTCCACTCAGACTAGTTCCTTCCACAAGGCCGACACGCTCCGCTCGTTCGGCAACTATACTTATGATCTGGAGGAACTTCCAGTAGACGTGGTACCGAACAGGAACGATGAAGTTAAATTCACTGTTTACATGAGGTGCGTTCCTCTGCATACGTGACGCCATCGTTTGGGAGTCTCATCAGACATGGTCGATGACATTACCAGCCGGCAATTTCTCCCGATAACCGAATTCATCGCCGATGGCTCACCGCAACAGGCACATGCTCATGCAGAGCGGCCCAAGCGATCCATGGCTGGTATTAGCCAGTATCCACGGTATGACATTCCCGTCCAACGTGCTCGAGTCCATGAATTGACGCTCTCATTCAGCGGTCGCTGGGGAAACGTGATGGTCGACGAGTTCACGCCAGGTATCATCGAAGAAATTGAAAAGCAATCCAACGCAAGTGGACAGTCCGGCACCCGGATTCACGATCCGTACTGACTCCACATGTTCCAGGAGGCGTCCAAAGACATGGAAAAACACGGGGCCACGCATACCGGCATTGGCATGTGGCCCTTTACCAAGGCCATGTTTGACAGGGCGACGGAATCTGCCTGGCCGCACGAAAAAGACAAGCCCAACTGCCCGATCATCGTCTACTTCACCTGGGAGGGCAAGGAACACGACAAGTACTGGACAGGAATCATGGAGTCGACTTTGAAGAAACTCAGAGACAAGGTCCACTCGGAGCGCGAGCAGTCGAAAGGGCTCCCGTACTTCATCAGTACGGCGTTCGCGGAGGCGACGAGCGTGGAGGATCTTTACGGTGCTCATCTCGAGAAGTTGAAACAGCTGAGAAAGGAGTACGATCCAAAGGACGTGATGAGTTTGACCGGTGGGTTTAGGATCCCTCTTGCTCCCCCGGATCAGTCCACCAGTACTGAGGAGGAGCAAGTGGATGCGACAAAGTAACGAGGAGGGTAGGCATATAAATTGGTGGTTGTACATTTGCAAGGTCGTGCATGTGTGTAGGATAATCATTTCATGTACCATTCTCATGACGCGATGCGTTTTGTGTATCTGACCGACAGTCATGGACTCCTAAATTACACGGAAACACGTACGTGGAACAAAGCAAGCACGTCCGACATTACAAAACAGCCAAAGAGTCATATATGTAAGCGGCTCATATGTAACAGTAATGTAACATGCATCCACATGAAAACGATAAGCAAGCACGAATAAATGGACGGATCACGTAGTGGGCAAAGCACGTCAGTGAAGAAGAGCGAGTCGCACCGGGAACACCAAAAATGGAAGGATTGGTGGAAGAAGGAATAGAATATATATACAAAAATGTGATGTGATGTGGAGATGGCCAACAAGCATGGCTAGCGTACCGACAGTCGGGAAAAAGGGATATCAGTGAAGAACAGAAAAGGAAGGAAGGGCGTAATATGTTATCAAATACGGGGGAAACATATGACACATGGGAATGTTAGTATTGCGATGTTGGTGGCGGCGGGGGCGGAGGCTGAGCATACCCATGCACAGCCGTGGGCGACACCAATACCTGCCGCGAATCGTACCCCACTCCAGCATTAAAGGGCGAGAACGGTCGTATGTCCAGGCGAGCGTTGGTCACTGGAGAGGCTATTCGCGCCGGCACAGGCGTCAGAGTATCGAGTGCGCTAGCCAAGCCTACACCCAGGCTATCGAAGTACCGTCCACGCAGATCGGCTTCTTGTGTTTCTTGGATATATTCTACGGGAGGACGTGGCAACAATGGTGGTGGTGGTGGTGGTGCCTCGGGGGTGGGGGTCGCAGTGGCATAAGGGTGGCGGGGCGGGGGTGCGTCTGGTGCGTGGCCATTGACAGCTGCCTGTTGCTCGGCTTCGTACTTGGCGCGTAGTTGCGCCTTCTCCTCGGCTGCTGTCAAGGGTTTAAAACCGTTCAGCATCGGAGGAACAGGCGGGGCGCGGGAACCGTTGATAGGTGGAGGGGTCTGTGGGGGCATTGGTTGCTCCTCTTGTTCATGCTGTTGTTGTTGCTGTTGTTGCAGAAGCTGTGCAACTCTATCCTGCTCCTCGAGCCTCCTTCTCAAAATCTCCTTCTCCGACAACCCACTCTCTACAGGCGGCGGGCCAGTATACGAGGGCGCCCTCGCTGTGTGCGATGGGAATGAAGGGGGCTCTCGCCTCTGTACCTGTGCCTGAGCAGCCAGCACCGCAGCATCTTGAGCTTCGTACTGTTTCCTCAATTTCTCTTTCTCGTTCAAGTAGTGAGGTCGACTGCCGCTACCCGACGAATCAAACGGAGGAGGCATGTCCGACCCACCCGCACAGTCCGATTCGTCAGGATCTGGGTACAGACTGTCATAGGACACAGGTGCAGCAACTCCAGCAGATGAGCCAGCACCGATACCCTCCTTGGACGCGAATTGTGTGTTCTGATTTCGATCCACAGCGAGTTTTGCCTCGTGGTAACGCCTCAGCGCCGCTTTCTCTTCTTCGGCCGAAGGGTAGTGGGGTACTCGCGAGAGAGAAGTCGGAGGAGAGGGTGGCGTAACCCGGCTGTTCGGTGTGTTAGGGCCGTTGGGATTGGTCGATATTGAGGAGACTGCTTGTTGATACAAGGCGGCCCCGGCTGAGATGGCGGGACCGGGCACGACGCTGGACGAGAATTGTTTTTCGCGGGGGCCCGGAGAGTTCGCATCTGAGCTACTGCGACTATGGATAGATGGCGAGGAGACTCCAAACGCCTGGGTACGTTTCGCAGTTGCCTGAGCATGTTCATACAATCGCACCTTTTCTACTTCTGCCGTTGGCCAGGGGGATGACTTCTTGGGTGTGGCGGTGGAGGTGGAAGTCGTACTGGACGGGACCTGATCATCCATCAGTTACCAAGATCAAGTGATGGACATATCAATCTCACATCGCTAGCCCCCGTTGCATTCGGCATCGCGGCTGTCCCCTGTACCTTTTGCACTCTTGCCACGGCATTCTCATACAATGTCTTCTTTTCGTTCTCAGCAGTAGGCCACGCCTTCTGCGCGGTACGTGTAGGTGGCGTCGTCGCTCTGGACATCTGAGGGTTCATCCCTTCCTCTGCATCCTTCTCACTGATATTCGTGATCGTCAACCGGTTCTGGGCGTTTGCACTCGGCCGTCTTCGTCCCACGGGGGTCCGCGGCTCGGCGACACCGAGACCTCCCTCTGCACCTGTATCACCCAGAAGGGAATCTTCTTGTATACCTCCCAGTCCACCTCGGGAAGTTGGTCGTTTCGAGGAACCATATCCTGGATGGTCAATGGTCCCCGCCATTTTCGTTCCAGAACCATCTCCAAGCGCTCCGAGTTCATCCGCATCTAGTTGTGGGTTCGCAGTGCCATTGTGTCCCGTGGGTGCGGTGCTGTATTGAACGGACTGTTTGGGCGGTGCGGGAGGGGATCGAGGATTGCCGCCGACATCGCCGAAACCAGAGACGCGGTTGGGACCGTTTTGGTTGTAGGAGTCGGCTGTCAGAGGGCGAGCGATAGAGGTAGTGATGGGTACAGTTGCTGCCGGGCTTGAGGGCGAGGTTAAGCATAGACTAGGTGCAGGGCCAATCCGTCTGTGACAGATAGTAGAAGAGGTTAATCGACACAATATACAGGGAGACAAGAGTCCCGATAACATACCTAATAGCTTCTTCTGATACGTTCCTACAATGGAGGCAATGTTTTCAGTCAATCAGATGATGTTTTTAGCAGAGTCTACTCACCGAGGCCAGTTTGATACAATGACAGGCAACTCCATCATAACACTCTGCATCGACCCAATCCACGCCCTCACGATGATGACATAAGTAATGTCAATATGTCTCGCTGCATTCAACGTTGTCGTCGTGTGTGTATTAGGGATTAAACACCCCAACTCGGCTTTATGTTGCGTGCCATTATACAATGTCACGTTCAGTGGCACTTTTTGTTCCCCGATGTTGGCTGCCTTGGCTTGGGGTCCACTCCGTTTCGAAGTTGCTTGTGGACTGGCACGAAAGATGGTGGTTTCTTTCAATGTGAACTCGAATCCCCGGAGTACAACGGGGTGGACGGCGTCGGATTTGAGAATTGCCATGACGGAGACACGATCACCAGGGCCGTAGCATGTTCGTCCGCGGTCAACGGTGAGGTGGACGCCGTCTTGATGGACAGAACGTGATTCGGGTTGGGAGTAGACGGGCCATGTGGAGTGTAACTCATGTTTGTCGATTATGATCGTTGTTGCTTGTGATATCACAGCCGTTTTGCGACGGTGAAAGAAACCCCTAACAGTGGTTAGAGAAGATGAGGTAGACTTGAAGGGAAAGAATTCACTTTTTGCCGAGTGTGCATACTGTTGCAACGAGTTCGTATCGAATACCGGCTGCGGGATGCATTTCAATGATACGGAATAGAACTGCAACTACATGACAGATCGACTCACCACCTCTCTCCAATGCAATGCTAGGCGGTATGGACTCCGGAATACGAATCAGGAAGGGGAGGTCTTGCTGTCAACGCCGCCACCATCATTAGCAACACCCACGCACGGAAACGAATATCATCACGCACAGATTGTAGCACTGAGTAATCCTCACTCGACTGCCAAAGCGAAATTGGGCTAGGGCCGACATGGTCAAAGTACGAATTCGCTTGACCTCCACCCGGGAGCGTCTCGATCTTCTTGAGCTCGACGCGAACCCATTTAGCTTTGGCGCCTGCAGGGCCCACGCGGACCTCGACAGCCTAACCACGCGTTGTGAAACAAGAGTTTGGCGAGTCAGATTATAAATGTTGGTTGCGAGGTTAGATAATTGGTAAATTGCAATCAGGGCAGGATAACGTAGCAGAGAGAGCGGGTCAGGAACAAGCGCAGAGGACTGTCAAGAAAGACTACATACTCCTTTAACAGCAGCTTGCGGTCGGTCCCTCGCACCCGGCGGAATTCCAGGATAGCCTGATCGCCGTGTGTTGTCACATCATCACCGACCCCAGACATATGTGCGAGGTTCAGGAAAAATTTGTTGTCCAACGGGGCCGTAGACACAAGCAAACAGGTACCATCCAAAACGTCAACTTCTGTAAAAATCCAGGAGTGCAATAAACTCACCGACTACAAAGTCGACGTTGGGAGGCGGTTGGAGGGCACTTGGTAGCAAGCCACGTGAGTCAAGCAGGATGATAAATTGAATGATTGCCCGTACATCCTCACACTAGCCATTTTTCTTGCAAAGAGAAAGAGTCGGCGCCCCTAGCAGTTTCGAGAATCTTGCGTATCACCCGAATCGGCGAAGCGGTGGAAAAAAAAGCGTAAAAGGAACTTGGAAGAGCAATTCAACGATCGTTAGGGAAAGAGAGGGAGAAAGATGGCAGGAGGGGTCCGTTGGACGGTCTTCTGGAATACGTACTCCGAGCAAACTGGTGTAGTGAGCTGGCAGTTGACCAACGTAGCCGCCGCGTGTCTGAGTCCCTCGGCGAGCTTCAAGCGTTCATCGCCGCGCACTGGCCCGGCAGAAGATAAGTGAACAAAAAGACAGCGAGAATCACTGGGTCCTAATGGTCCTTCCTCGAGTGCTTAGTGGCCAGCTGACAACTCAGCGCCGGTCGCACAGCCTAGTGGACTCCATCATTCCGCGAGTCACCGCCACAGTCACATCCCAAGCGCTCAAATCAACGGATGTAAAATAACAGCAGCAGAACGGTCCAGACAGGAGAGGCTATAATGCGATGGATCAAAATTTGTATTCCTTGCCCTTCTTCATCTCCCGTTCCTTGTCCATCTTTTGTTTCTTCTTTGCCATCTCCTTTGCCACCATATCAGAAAAGTCCTCCTTCGACCCGACGACACCAGCTGATCCACGCGAGTGCTGGTCGTATTTCCGGCGTAGCTCTTCTTCCGAGAGCCTCTCCAGCTCTGTGGCATCCAATGAAACTTCCACGCCATTCGCTTTTCGCTGCAATGTCACCCAATTCGTCAGTCAAGAGGACCAGATATCTAATCCAAGCGTACCTTTGTCCCTCTCTCGTCTCCCAAGACGGGTATAGGCGCTCCAGACGCTCCAGCAATGGCAGCAACATCGTATCCTCTTTCGCTTCCCATAAGTCCCCGCACCGACGTCTGCTTCTCTGGAACAACCTGGTACAACGACCGTGGGCCCGTATCTTCGTCTCTCTCCCTTGGAAGCGCTGTTTTCCGGAGCTCCAGGAAATCGGGCGTCTCGAGGCCCCCCGCAACAGTCGATACGACAGACGTAAGACCCGAGGGCGTTTCGAGACCCGATGGTGTTTGCAAGCCATCTGAAGGAGCAGCGACCTCGGGTGCTTCTTCGGCTTCTGACTCTGATTCTTCCTCCTCCTCTTCCTCTTCTGCAAATTGTTCAGTAAATACTGCGGTTGCCATCAGTAATAAGCGCATACCTTCTTCGGGCTCAAGTTCACCCCATGTGTTCTTTTCGATTGGTTCACCAATCTGAAAAAATTGGATTACGTGAACAAACAATAGATAGTTCCGAACAGTCCATGTACGTACATTAACATCACTGACTTTGGGCAACACACCAAAGACGTCACCATAAAGCGGCCGGTTGTACTCGTCTAGAGGAGGCTTGCCCCAACCACCTGGATGGAAACCCCACTGCGCGCCTTCCGGTATGGGCGCGTTCAGACCTGGTATGCGGAGTGTTGGATAGCTCGGTGGGGGGCCAAATCGCTGCATGCTGATGAGCCATGGAGGTGGTGCTAGGGGTGGGATGGACAACGCTTCCACGAGCTCGGGTGACAAATCACCCGGTCGCTTTTCCTTTAACGATGTCTCGAACTCTTTACCCTCGTAATACCTATGCAGGAAGCATCCAGGTCGACATGTTACCATAAGCGAAACTGAAGATGCACTCACATCTCCCCGAAGCCCGTCACCACAGGCTTTGTTGCAAACTTGAAGAACGCATCGTGCAATTTCTGGTAGTCGATATCCACCTTCCCCATCTTGGGCTGAACCCGTTCCCTCGTTTTTGCTTTAAGTGACATGTTTGCTTCCTTCTCTTTGATCGCATCTCTCATTGTGGCAATGCCAGTGTCTGCGATATATGCCGGCAACTGAAACGGTGGTTTCTCGATACCTCTCTTGCCTTGCAGGTAATCCCTCTTGGCACTCCAATGAGCAGGGATGGGTACGGTATTTCTATAACATTTGAGATGTAAGAGCAGTCTTGGATCCGCGGCGGAAGGATCGGTCCACTCGACTGCTTCGGGTTTTGGGACGAGCTGTTTGAGTTCGGCGATGGTGAGTCTGGAGAGTTTGCGTTGCTTCTTCTTTGAGAGAGGCTTTTTGGGAGCGTCTGAATTATCCGAACCCGCGTCGGAAGCCATATCATCGTCCGAGTAAATGACTTCGCCTTTGGTGGGCTCGGAACTTTGGACCTAGACACGGAAAGAAGGAAGTCAGCCTGGTATTTTCGAAGGATTGGGTGTGGAGAGACACACCTCCGAGTAGTCAGTAGGTGTCTGGAACTTGGCAAAGATGTCGGAAAAGGCCTCGAAGGCCGGGTCTTTGACATCCAGCTGCTCAACCACGTACTCGACATTATCACCAACAAAGGCAACAGAGCGCTGTCTTTTCACAGAGACGTCCCCATTTGAAGCAGCGCCATTTGGTTCCTGCGTGAATGGGACACCCAGCGTCAGTCACCACCAGCGAGCAAAACGCAAATAGGGGAGAATTAGACTCACCGGTGTCGTCTGGTTCGAGGCGACAGCAGCCTTCTTCTGCTTTGCTTTGGCGCGGCGCAGCTGGTTTTTGGATTTAATGGCCTTTGTGTTTGTATTAGAGGTTGCAGTTATACCGTTGACTGCGATGGGCATTGTTGTGGTTTCCTCTATCAAAGGTCGTGATATGTCTCGAGAATGTGCGCGACGATGGCGAGCGGGTTCCTGACGTCGAAGTGGGCGACTAGCAAGCGACCGCCGAACAACGAATTTCTCCGAATAATTAGGTAATGAGACGGAGGGGTTGCGGAGGGGTCAATAAATCACGTGATCAACATTTCTCACGGTCCATGTCGACGCCAGCGTCCGAGCAGTTTGCGCCTTTCTTCCACGGCCCCCGCGCTACTCCACCGCAATGGCAAAGAAAAAGAACAAGCAGGTGTGTTTATTCTCCAGTAATCAACGGTAGTTCAATCTCGCTGAATACTACTAGATCATTCGACCATGGTGCTGGTATTGCGAACGAGAGTTCGAGGATGAGAAAGGTGCGTTTTCAACCTCATTGGATGTGGGCGTCATCCTGACTTGCGCTGCTAAGTCCTCATGCAGCACCAGAAGGCAAAGCATTTTAAGTGCAACATGTGTCCTCGTCGCTTGAACACCGCAGGAGGTCTTGCAGTCCACATTCAACAAGTCCACAAACTCGAACCCGAGAAGTGAGCGGTGTTTTTCCTCTCGATTCATTGCCGATCTGATATCTACATCCCTCTTATAGCCTCCCGCGAATTGAGAATGCCCTTCCTGGTCGTGATGGCTACGAAGTTGAAATCTTTGGCATGGAGGGCATTCCCGCACCCGACGTCGCAGACTACAAACGTCGTAAAGAGATCGAACTTGGTCTCGCAGCGGGCTCAATTTCTCAGCCTCAGCCCAAACGACCCAAAGTGGAGAATAAACCTTTGTCAGAGGAAGAACTTCGTGCCCAGCTTGCGGCCCATAGGGCACTCATGGGCGCCGGTTCCGGTGAAACTGCTTCGGCTACTGCTGCGAGTACGTCCGAGGGTGGAGCTGTGTATGGTGCACCACCTCAGGCTTATGCGGCTCCTCCCATGCCTGTCATGCCTGCGCCTCCTACAGGAATGTCACCGACCCCTGGGATGGTTCCAGGTGCGCCCCCCGCTTCCTTCGTCTCTCAAGGAGGTGCACCTCCCACAGGGGCATTCCCAGGTGCGCCACCTCCATTCCCTCCCCCCTTCCCCGGTGTGCCTGGTGTGCCCGGTTTTCCACCTGGGTAAGTCCATGCCTCGCTTGCAAGGTTTGTCTGGATCTCGTTTAGTTGATGCTGACTATTTCCTTCTGCCTTGTATTTGTATAATATGATGACATATTAGACCTCCGCCGCCTGGGTTTCCAATGCCCCCTCCAGGTGTGATGCCACCCCCACCTGGTATGCTTCCTCAAGGTACGCCCCCCTTCCAACCAGGCATGTCTCGTCCGCCACTGGGACCTCCTCCGGCATTTGTCCCTGCTGGTTCACCTTTCACCACCTCTGTCATGAACGGAGCTGGGACCCCAACCACTCCTGTTGTGGGAAGTGGCACGCCTACACCAGTGCCACTGGCAAGAGCAGTACCGCCTGTTGGTTCAGTATCTACCCAAAATCAGCCACCTACTCTTGCACTTCCAAATGCAGCCTTGGAACAAAAATATACACCGTTTAAGAAAAAGACAGAGCTCAAATATGCGGATCCCAATTTCTCTCCCGTGCGTCTTCTTCACTTTTTGGTGTCGCTCGACACTAATTCAGAGTTGTGCGCTACACAGGAAGAGAAACGTGCACATACGACCAGATATTACTTTGCCAAGGAATCAACAAACACTGCGTTACCACCGTCAGTAATTACGGGTCTTGCTCCGGAGGAAATGAGAGGAAAGAAACGCGCGAGAGCCGAGGATTTCCTGTAGACTGTTCTCCTGCGTCGGTCTTGGTCTTCTTTGCGAAGTTGCAGGTCGCGATGAGTGGATGGTTTTTTTCTAGGTTTCGGGCTGAGGTCATGGTGTCGAGAGAAGCATCTGGGGAAAGAGCAGGGTTTGAGAAGAGGAGCTGTTGTGTGTGTAAGACGAACGATGGAGACCTGATGACCCAGTCCGTCCCATCCATCTTTACTATCCTCTATCCCCGAGCTTTTCAAACTCATCTGATCTTCGCCTTTTCCTCCTCGATCACCAACTCCCCCCAGTGGTTCGTTGTCAAAAGTTTGACATGATGCTCAATGAAAAAAAAGACATGTACGCACATGTGGTATGGACCCCGAACTCTCCATCGTCTGTCTCACAACTTCTTCTCCCTATAATTAACCTTGGTACAAAGCGATGGACTTTACCACATCCACGTGTGACACGGTCGGTTTAGTCTCTATTATGTCCCCCCCCTCTTTTCCCTTGTTGTTTCTTCCCCTGGTAGATCGATGTTTTCATTATCCTTTTAATATGAATATACCACTGCTATAATATGGGGTGAATGCGGTTCGTTGCGATGCTGGCGATTCTGTCGTATTACTTCTTCCGACCGGGGGTCCCCCCTAGTATCGACAGGGTGCAATGCCAATGGGTACATGGATCACCAACCTCTGCAACTTCGTCGAGTTCAGAGTCTGGCCGACAAGACCTGATAGGCCTGAATCATCAATATTGTTCATCATTCCAGCCTGAGAGTAACCGCTGGATTCAGAATGTGGGGTCACACTGAAGAACTGAGACCACACGCGAGGGCATGGCAATTTGTATGCATCAAACACGGCCGTGACATATCCTTTGCCTTTTACTGGGCTCCGCGCCGCAGAGCACACTGTACCGGGGGCAGCACCCAGCGGTGACAAGGGTCCTTGTACAGTGCCTTCCCAGGGTTGGCTTAGGTAATGGTTTCCAAATCACTACCGCAGTCAGGCCGTCGGTTGCTTCCGCTCCGCAGCCCGAACCCTCTCCAGCACCAAACCAAACACAATGTAAATATAAATCACGGTACAGATCCGATACATCATATGTATACATACATATGTGCAGCTATAGTTACTCCAAGTCGGGCGGTGCCCACAACACACAGCGCCCGCTCCCATTGCCTGTCGCGCATCGCTCGACAACGCTCGGATGTGAACACGTGACGGCCTGAGTCGCGGTGATTCTGGCGCGTCCGGTCGATCACCGAATGAGACAAGGCGTGTTGAAAAAAAGAGAAGACATACCGCTCGGGGTCTGACAACTTGGCGACGAGTTCTCCCTAGATGCCCGTTCAGCATCAACAATAGCAACGCGAATCGAGAAAAAAAGACGTACTTTGCAGGAGTAAATGTGGAGGGAATGATCCATATTCCCGACCTGATGTATGCAATACAAGTTGGTGTGACGGCTCGACCACGGCTATTCGAAATGACCTCACGTACCGTGAAATGAGGGTAGACATCTGGATTGGGGCTCCACACGGCGCGCAGCGGCGTCAGCCATCTTCCCTAGATACACCGTCAATCGTCGATCTCCAACGCTGGAAACAAGCGCGTGCATGCTGCTTACCGTCTGGCAATTGTGCTTTATTCGACTGAATGGCGTCAATGCAGGGAAGACGGGAGAAGAGTCGTATTTCCCCGCGTCGAGCTCCCAAACTTTCCGTCGACACCTGTCAGCACTGAACCAGCACGAGCATCGGGCCTGTACTCACTCCTCAGGGTGTCATCGTAACTGGTACTCACGATACTTCGCCCTCTGGGGTCCCAGTATGCCGAAGTGACAGATTTTCCGTGGGCGTGCTCACCACGAAGTGCGCCGCTCCCTTTTTTCGACTCGATCAATTTCTGGACCATCTCAAAGTCGAACTCGAAGGGACCAGAAGAGGATTTTGAAGGAGAAGAGGGTGTGGTTGAAGTAGCACCATTTCTGTGTTTTTTGGTCGAGAGGACCTCTAGTTTTCGAGTGTCCCATATCCTGCGCTCGCAAATCAATCACGAGGAGGAGGAGACACAGGTTCTCTTACTTTAAGGACCGGCTGTTCGAAGCCGTCAAGATCAGATGAGGACTGGTCGGGTTTATACTGACACTCCCTATTTTTTGATCCGACAGCCCGTACCAGCAAGCATGATCAGGACCTTCCCGAAGGTCTAAATGGGTCACGCCTCCGGAGGCATCGGATATCCACATATCATGTCCGGAAGGGACCAGTTCGAGAGAAGTGATCAGGACGTCCGAAGAGGAGTATATCTGATGTGAAACGCCTGAAACGAAGGAAAATTGCCGGATGGTGCAATCATAAGATGTTGTGTATAGCTGGTGGTAGACGATAAGAGGGGTGGTTATGGGTTGCAATGGAGCAGATTTACCCTATGCGAGTCTATTGGGTCTATCCTAATAGACGAAATAGAGGATTTGGCGGTGGCAGGCCAGTGTTGCTGAAGACGCCAACATTTACCTCCTGATTTCTCGTTGGCAGGTGTAACATCGTCATCGTCGTCGGCGACTTCCTCAGCGGATGCTCGTGCATCCCAAATGCCAAGTTGCCCGTGCTTGTCTACGAAAATGTCATGAAAGAGACAAACCAAAACCAATTCACTCACCCCCAAAAAAGATCAGATCCTTGGTGGGTTCCGGATGATATGCTGCACTATAAATCCGGTCCTGTGTTACTTTGGCTCTTGAAACGGCTTGCATCTTTCCAAGCCTCTTCTTCAGCTCCTGCGCCTCTCTCTCGTCACGTTTGTCGCTTTCATATACCCATGCATCCACGCTTCCTACACCCCGCGGAATGGACTTATTTGTAATAGCTTGTAACGAACCTCGTAAAGCGCTCATCTCTTCGTCACCTAGTTCCTCGGCTGAAGTGAGCACGGAGAGGTCGAGATCCTGTGTCCTGGGACGTTTCGCCAAACGCGCCTGCTCTTCTGCCAAGATGTGTCCCTCTTCCTCCTTCTTCCTCCGCTCCTCAGCCTCGGCCACGCGTTTCCGCCTCTGCGCAGGGGTCTCATTAGGGTCGACTGACACGTCCTTCCGCAGGCGTGCACTTTGTCGACGCGGTGCTTCCTCGGACAATTCGCGCTTGACCCTCTTGGCGGCTGGAATAGGTTTTGCTTTAGGTTTTGGAGCGGGTTTTGGCTTGACTGACACGCCAAGGGTCGCGACAGCATCCTTGAGTTCGAGTTGTTCCAGAAGCGCGCGATTGCGGGCAATGTTCGCCTCACGTTCTTGTTCGCTGCGTCGAGTAGCGTTAGACACGCAAGTATTCCTATACTATACGTTCTCAGGACAGCGCTTACTAGGCTGATATTTCCGTCATTTCGATTAGTTGCGGGCTTGAGGCTTCAGTATGATGGTATAGGAAATGAATCGCGTCGCGTTATGTCACGGTCACGCGCTGTTCCCTTGACTCAACGACTATCTTGAAGTTCCTTCGATGGTTTGGTCTGCCTACGGGAGACTAGTAGGAATGTTTCTTAGATTCAAAACGGGACCGCGTAAGTACCTGACACGGCACCATTGTTCACTGATTCGCAGCCTATTTTTCACCCTGGCTGCCTTGATTGTGTATACTTGACCAAGTGCAAACCTCTTCCCAAAACGCGAGTTCATCACCACAAGCAAGAAAATCACACTTTTCTCAGTGATGAAGGGTTAGCAGGCTTGGCTCATAACCGGCCTTTACACCAAGTCGTCGAGTTATGTGATGTCCCTCGGTCGCGGACTAGCGTGACCTTCAAAGGCCCCCGTCACTTGTCACCATCTGCCTGGAACTGTGCCATGTTGGTTTGACTCTTGATGGTAGGGAGTGGAGTGGCAGCTGGATTGGGACCCAAAGCGAATACGACACTGCGTTTCCCCAATTCACCAATCAAACAACCAGGCACGCTTCATCGCAAAGTTTTTGTTGACATTTTTTCCGTCTATGACTTTCGTTTCATGGTCATTCCGAGTCGACGCGAGTGAGTTGGAGAGCACGGGGCCCTGAGTTGAGGTGTATTACAACGTTCGATATGAGACTGTAATTTACCTTCAAAACCTCTCTTCCTCAGTCCCAATCTTGGGCTCTTGGCACCGTGACTCGAGCCATACGCCGGTGCCAATTGCAGAATAAGTAGCCTATCGTACCACTACGTTCCACTCCACTTATGGATCCTTATGGCCAGAACAACCCCGATTTTCCCTATAATCTCGACGACTTCGCCTTTAAATGCGTCCTTAACGAAAGTAGGTCGGTTCTTTGGGTGACTACCAACCGATCCTCACGGCCACTTGTTATCAGACCCAAATTTTCACTTTTTAATCGTGCTTGGTACATTCCCTGCCCCACCGAACACACAATCGTACGATAGAGACTTGGAACGTCACGGTGTTGGCGTTCAGACTGATGGCTCCGGCGGCTCCACCAATGTCCTTCGCCTCCCTGCCATCCTGCGCATCGAGCGGACTGCGTTCCCGTCCACGTTCGCCGATTACTTGTCTAATGGTATCGTCACGCGTACGAATCTCATCGGACATACAGACATCGTGCGTCAATCGCGTACTCGCCGCGTTCACACAAGTTGATGGTTCGTGCAGTATTCGTGGTGTCATGCGTGGTTGGCTCGCAAGGACGACATTCCGGACGTAAAGATCACGGTGATATTCCCCGCAACGGAAGTGCATATTCGAAAGGTGCTCATGTCCAATCCTCTTTTCCTGCCGGGTAGTTCAAATCTCACGGCCATGCTCATCGACTGCTTTACTAGTATACGACACAAGAACGCATCATGGTCACAGAAACGCCTGATTTATACCGTGAAATCGTAGAACCTTTCATCGACGCATTTCCTGCGTCACGCACGCAATGGTACGTCCGAGCAGCATGGATTGACTGACTGATGGCGATGATCTCGGCCCACCTTGAACCCATCCCTTCGTAGGGCCAGAGACGTGCTAGAGGGAAAGTCAGAAGTTGACAGCGTCCTCTACCGCACCCCGCACTTTCTCATCTTCCCAGATATGAAATGGGACCCGTCTGGACCGATTTCGTCTCTCTACCTCCTCGCCATCGTATCCGATGCTTCCATTCGCTCTCTACGCGATCTTAGAGGTGGACCGGATGGTCATGTTGGGATGTTGGAGGAGATACGGGACAGGGCGCGTAGTATTGCCAAGGAACGATACGGAATTGCAAGAGGCGCGTTACGGATGTACATCCATTACCAACCGTCTTATTGTACGTGGATCTGTTCCCCTCCGCGGGTACGAACCGTGTCATCGCTGATCGGTGCGCGGGGTAGATCATTTTCATGTGCATATCGTACATGCGTCGCAGGACGGGATGATGGGTATGGCGGTCGGACAGGCGCATTTGTTGGAGGACGTCATCTCGATGGTGTGTCGATCCCTTTAGGAGGTATTGTGACTTATCGTACGATCCTGAACAGCTCAAGCACTCTCCGAATATCTTGTCCGAGCTCACGTTGACGTACGGACTTGGCTCGCAACACGGGCTCTACGATGCAATGGTCGCCGCACAGGTAGGCGCCGAACAGCCTGCGGACTGATGGGAACATCGGACTTGAGACAACGACTGCATAACATGAGAACTGCCTTGATCTGACAATGAAAACATATCGTTCCGGTAGATGAAAAACTCCCAAATTGACTTGCGAACGAACCCGAATCATCTCATTCGGATCCAAGGAGGCTGTCGGATTGCAATGGTCTCGCAAAGGCGATCGTCAAAAAGTGTTACACAGCAAATGGTCGAGTTATTTATATTTATTATACTTCCAGCCGATCTCCACGCGCAAGCAGGGTCCCAATGCGCGCAGTGCCACCTGGTCATCAATCTGTGATAGGCTCCCGGGTCGTGGGTTCAGGCTGAGTAGTACTCCGCCAAATTTGGTTCAATTCAAATCTGCCGCAGCTTTCAGATAATGAATAGCAGATTCATCAACCCGATGTGTTCGTGGTAACTTGAAGAAAGAAGTTCGTCACAGCTGTACGGGAACAAGTTTGGGAGCGAACTCGACTTAACTACCGTGTCTGATGCGCTCAGACCACGATTCGTCGTACCATCAAACTCCAATCACCTCCGGTAGAATGTCGACTGGCTCAGCACCCGAGACCGAACAAGAGATAGCACAATTAGTGGTGGAGATCGGACAGAGTCTTACTAACACTTATGTTAATAGTGAGTGTGCAGAGTCACTGATCTCTTCGATCAGTACAAGTACTGAATGCCCGATTCCCGTGCAGTGTCAGCGATTTGTTTCTTGGTTTACGACGTCTTGATAAACCTAGACAGGGAGGTCAGTTCGAGGTCATCCATTCCAGAAACCCAAATTCTTGACAACTGCTAACGCTCTGTACTAAAGGTGGAGCATATTTGGAAGTACGTTCTTCCACTGACCTCAATTCCAAGTAATTTCGCGTGTATTCAACTTGAGCTCGCTACGTCAGGGCTAGATGGACTGTCTCCAAGGTTCTCTTCATCATTGGGAGATACTATGGCTTATTTTACATCACGTAAGTAAACACAGAAAACCTGCTCTGATCATTCCAACTAGTAGTCTTTGCGGCCCGGTCTGCCTCTGATAGTGCTAATTTTGCGGGTGTGTGTGCTTCGATATCCACGCTTCACTGGCATATCTGACTTGTTCGGTAGTGTCCGTGATGGTTGGCCTCTCCTTGGAAGTACGTGGAGTCTCTTGTATTACGTTGGATAGCATGCTAATATTTGGTCTAAAGTTGTCTGTTGCCTCCAGTGTTTCTCAGCTTCACCACTGATTTCATCCTGTCAGCTGCCGGGGCTGGCTGTGGTTTCTTACAATGTAGGTTTATCCGACTGCATTCGCTACAGATCTTCATCCAGCGTAGGGCCGGAGATATCTTCTTCACTAGCATTGTGAACGTGATCCTCATTATGCGTTTGTACGCGATGTATCGCAACCGCAAAGGTAAGGGCGATGATGTGTATGCACGGTGTTCTTTATGTGAACGCAACATGCATCATGTCTACAGTATTAGCCTTCTTCGTCACGCTGTTCCTTTGTATGTGAGCTCTACTTTACACTCGACAAAGAACTAAGTAATCCTCTCCACAGGCGAATTCGCGGTCAGTCGTAGATATGCTTCAGTGTCATTGGCACCCCTCCTTGAACATCCATCCGCAGTTCGAACTTTACACCTGCATAGTAATGGGTATCGAATCGTCTAGGACTGTATTTACCATACCGGCCGGGATTCCCTTGCCCGGGTGCTTTGCGTCTCCCAACTTGAAGACCGCTCTGTGGTCCTGGTAAGTTTTGACTGTATACACCGTGTGGATCCAGGTAGTTGATTTAGATCTTGATACCTGCCTCTTGTCAGGGTGCCGTGCATGGTGATAGCTAGTAGGCATATTAATGTGCGAATTGTCTCATAGCTCACTCCGCAATAGCGTCATTCTTCATGATGACAGTTTGGAAGGTCGCTTCCTATGGATACGGTACTCCAGAGCGCCTAACGGGTATCAAACACACCTCTCCGATTATTGTGTCAATGGTGCGGGATGGAGCAATTTATTATTCACTGTGCGTCACAACACGGTTACTTCCGATCTTATCGTAGTGTACACTGCTTATATACCGATTGTAGGATGTTCGGTGTGTTCATTCGTCAGTAACAAAGTTCACAGCTAATGATCGTTACGCTTGATCCAGCAATCCTGCTCATCACTATCCTTCTCATGGAAACTGCACAAGGTTTCATGACGGCCATATCCATCCCGTACGTACTCATCCATTCAAATATTGTCTGGTAGCAACTCCGACCTTACCTGAATAAACAGGTGGCTGATTGCTGTATATTCTTTGTCGGTAAGTTAAACCTACCCCACCGTGTATCTCGACTCTAACGATCTCTCCGGAAGGCGTCCCGCCTGGTGCTCAATCTGCGTGAGGCAGGAAGCCGCACTTTCTTTGGTATGCCCACCCTGTTGGAGTCGCTGGCCGTTTCGGCGCCAGTGTTTGCTATAGGTCCTGTTGGCAAGTGAACGGTCCAAGAGACGGAGAGCGTCACGGGAAGCTTGGCGAGAAAAACATCCGCTTAATTGGATGGTGAGACCTGACTTAGCACATGTCTGCGTTTTGGAAATGTACTGGTAGTCAGAGTGACAGATTGTCACAGCGTTGGATTCAAGCTTCAACATTGCTTGCGACACAAGTTGTTTGCTTCTGAACCAAACGGCGCCGACTCTGCTCATCACACTGGCTCTACAGCATCACCTGTTACCCAGGGATTAACTAGACGCAGACACGACCAGATACTTGATTTGAGTACAAAGCGAAAGGTGGTATACAGCTCAAATTTTGCGGGTGACATCCTGAAAACTTGGTGGCCACTCAACCAAAGTAATTATACGCCAGCGATGTTGGCCATCCGTCCATGGTCAATAGTGAATTTCCTTCGTCGACTCCCTGCATGTCATGCATCACTCCTAGTCATGGATTTAGTTATTAATGTTCGTCGGATGAGATCCAACATACCAAACGGAAAGGCGGCCTCGATCCATGGCGTATTCTCTACGAATTCAACCACTGCGCTTTGAAATGCATAAATATCGGACATCGAGGCTTGACCGCCACTACCGCTAAAATTCTGTAACGTGAATCATCACTCTGGTTTTACGGTGAATAGATGCCCTGAAATCCTACCTGATCTGCGAACTCCGTGATCCATATAGGTTTGTTGTATGTTTCGTGCAGGGTTGTGGCATATTCAACAAATGCTCTCGGGTCGGTACCGTAGAAATGGAACGCGATAGCGTCAATCTATTATTTCAAGTTCAAATATTACTTCAGTGTTTACTGGGACGGTGACAGAAATCCCTACCGTACAATCGGTGCACCCTTCGACAAAGGCTTTCATCCAATCAAGTCCTGCTTGATCGTTGGAGCACGCCGGAGAAATGAGATAGTATCCCTGCGATTTCAGCGGGTCTATATACTGCTTCCACAACGAGATACCGTCCTGCGGGCTCATGTTCGATTGAGAAGGCTCGTTTGGTCTAGGGCGGTCGTATCAGAGGTGCGAGACAGAGAAGTCATGAACATACTCGTTCATCCCGAAAACTTTTGTTGCGTAGCCTTGAACGACCATGCTCTTGAAATCGTCTACCTGACCCCATCCCCAAAGCATCGGAATACCCTCCAGTCCAAGATGAGACGCTGCAGAAGGCACATATGGGCTCCATGTATATATACTAAAAACAACGTTAGCGGACTGGCAGACAACCAAAATGAATATTCGAACTAGCCGACTTTCGGGCGGGCAAAATTCGCAAGGTAAGACGCGTCGCCGTTGGGCCATCCCAATCCCCATTTCTTGGACTCGCCGGCGGTGACAGGATTTGTATCGGGCGAGGCTTGGGAACTTGCTGGCGTTTTCGAACCATGGGAATGCTCAGAAGCGTTGCAACGCTTCAAGAGATAATTACGCCCACCACGCTTGCGTTTCTCGTGTCCGCCCTGTCCGTGAATAGAGGTGCCTTTGTGTTCGTTGAAGAACGGACTGAGATGTTTTGCGTCCGTCTTAGGTTCTGCAAAGGTTCGACCTGGTAAGGCGGTAAGCCAGAACCAGAGGATGAGGAAGGGGAAGAGAGATCTGGTCATTTTAGATTCTCGTCGAGGGTCCAGGGATTGTTGACGAGGATATAATCCACAAGTCGAGCGCACTCTCTCGAACCACGCCCTGGAAAGGAGTAAAGGTGAAGGGGAACTCGTGGTTCACCGTCGTCACACCCATGTTGAACGCCAATTCGAGGATGGCTGAACCTATGGAATTCAACATAATTGAAGTAGTGGAATGTTCTGCCGATCAAGCCTTTCACGGCGGCCGCTATGAAAAGGACGGGTCGACATTAGGGCATCTGGGCCACCAACTGGAACGGTGATCCCAACCTCCCAGTATCATCTTCAACATGCGTCTGAGTGAATCTAGGATCTTGTTGTCAATGATGCCACATAGTAGTTGCAGCATAGCTGAGTATGTGCGGAGTTCCAATCGCACCCAGACAACTGAGACCGACGTGCCAATAATTACGACCATAGGGTGTCTCTAGTACTAGTAACAACAGAAACGTTGGTGGGGATAGCATGACGGATGGCATGGAACACCAACGTCCATGCCTACTCTTTAGGTGCGACAAACATTCGGACTCACACGCGCCCCTTCCACGCGCGCCACAAATACACCGACATACCACACGCCAACGCAGCGGCCAACGCACTCACCTCGAACGTCAATGTCCAACACGCTGGTCCGTGACACACCCCGTCCTGGTTGGACTCGGAACTCGTATCGGGATCGGGGACGTGCGCAGCAGAGATGAAGGCGTAGAGGTACGAAAAGGCGGGGGTGCCGAGGAAGGGAGCGTAGGTGATAATGCCATAGTTGCGGCCTAGGTTGGAGAGGCCCCAGATGGAGGAGACGAGGGAGGGGCTGTGTGAGGGTGTGGCGATGTGGCATGTTAGCAAGGGGAGACGATGGGGAGAAAAATAGGCAAGGGGGGGAGGGAACGTACATGATGGTAAACGTGCATCCATACGCGAAGCCTGCGCCAATACTGTATCGTCATACATAGTCAGATCCAGTTGGGGGATGAAAGAGGAGACGTACCTCAATGCCCACATGCCTGCTTGTTCTCTGACGCCAACGACCACCCAAGTGTAGGTACAAACAAGCACAACTGCGGAGAATGTCAGGAATGCAATTCTGCTTATACGATGTTGCCTGAGGAAGCTACGGTTGTCGTCTATGGTGCGAGAGGGCACGGGCGAAACAATGTCAGCGAGAGGCCCGACAATGAGCCGTGAAAGCGTATTTGCGATGGAGAGCATGCGGACTTGGGTCGCGGTCACGAGAGCAGTAGAAGGGGTGTCGACGAAAGCGTGAATGGTATAGGTTTGACTCGGAAGGGAGAGGACGATGGTACCGATGTTGGAAATGATCATCTCACACTGTCGAACACATCAATGAAGACGAATAGGAACGAATGTGCCAGCACGTCTGCGCGAGGAGCAACTTACAGATCCGAGGACGATGAACACGACAAAGGCAAGGGCCCAAAAATTGCGGTCCGATATCAAATCTAGTGCGCTCTCTTTGGGTTCTGGGGATTCGCCGGAGACGGAGACGACGTCGACTTGAACTTGGTCATGATCCTCGTCGTTCCCGTTGGCCTTGTTCGGAAGGAGCACGGTGCGTTCGTTCGGTACTTCCGGGTCACTTGCGATGACCTCTGAGTTGAATTCTTCCTTGGGAGCCGAGGGTATGCTATGCATGGTGAAACCTCCTACGAGGTGTACACATCCACAGAGCATAGCGAGGAATCGTAGGAAACGAGTGACATCGATGTCACCATCGAGAGATGAAAAATATCGGGAAGCTAGTAAGGAGAGGAATGAGGGTGAGAGGCCAAAGAGGGCCAAACTTGTCCCAGCTGCTGCCCCGATATACTGTGGGAAATTCTTCGAGGCAGCAAAGACGGATGAAAAGTAGCTATCATGCCATACTGGCGTTAATGCACGCGAAGTGGATAAGGGAGTGTGCGTACGAGAATACGGTGCCGAGTCCGCCAATAAAGAAGAATATGACGAGGTTGTGGAACGTAGAGATGGAGGGTTGTGTGATAGTGTCTGGTGTCTTGGATATCTCGTTGGCGAATAGGCTAAAGCCGACCGAGAAGAGGCAGGCGGAAATCAAGGAGCACGCCCATGCGCCATAGTGATCAATAATCTTGCCGACAAAGGCTGCAAAGGGATATTGGCCCATCATACCACTATATGTGGGCATGATAAGTGGACGAAAACGAAAGGGGTAGACGTGGAGCATACGCAAGGGCGATGGTGGTCAACTGTGGTTGTGTGAGCTTCAAGTGTGCCGCCAATGCTGGTGAGATAATCGGAAAACAGAAAACGCCCCCGGCACATATTCTGGTGGACAGTATAGATTAGTGTTGATTTGCTTCCACCAGTTGGGAATGCGGGACAAACGCATTAGCGCCCACGGAGAAGCACAACAGTGCTAGCCTTGTTCGGCGTAGGTAAGGCTGAGTCGATCCCTGTCGGATTAGGGTAGACATCAGTGGGTAATATAAGTCGGTGATACGTTCCACCTGTTGTGTAGGCGGAGAAAGGCAGACGAGCAGCGCGGCCGCGAGTCAGAATTCGCGGAGTTTCGAACGCATCTCTGAGTCTCTCCCGCTCATTGCAGGGGTGTTCAGTGTTTGTTCACTGTCAGGTTAGGACTTTCGAGGTCACACCTCCGCGTGAGGTTGAACCGGGAGGACGTCCATTGTCTGGATCCTTATTCAGGGGCTAATTATCCTAATTTAGTTGCACCCAACAAGAGAACAAAAGACAAGCCATTGCGCTGGCGCGTTTCAATTGTCCACAGCGAATATAACGTACAACACCATGGTCCACTCCGGGTCCTGTCCAGTATTTAAGCCTGTCTCTGGAGGCGGTTGCTAGTCAGCCCACGGGTGGTCTCCGTCAAATCTTGGTCTACTCTTCTCCATCATAATACGACTCGTACCATGGAGTCATTTCCACACTTCTCTAGAATCCGCACAATCACTTTTAGTGAGTCATTATATGGCACGTAATTCTTCACCAGCTCACATTGATCCCTAGCGATCATCATGTTGTTCAGTTTCTTGTGGCTTGTCTTGCTATCTGTCGAAATGTTTGCTCGGTGGAGTGTGTCTGATAAAATCAGTCGTACGTCACATCGTGCTGCTATCACGTCTGATGTCTAACATGCAGCTAGATTCGTTGATGATTCTATTCTTTCTTACGAACACCACTACCCTTATCTTGCTACCCATTCTGTTGGTCTCTCCTCCGCACACCTGACTCTATTGCTAATCATTTGTGTCTAGTATCCTCGTTCCATTCCGTATCTGGCTGGACGCAGCGCGTTTGCTCCTTCTACTTGTTTTGCAAGCCGGTGCGTATCAAGCAAATAATGGTAGTTTGAATCATCAAGCTCAGCCAGCCGCAATACAGGCTCAGCGGTAGCTAATACCTATTGGAGTCCCAAAATTCAATGTCCTGACCAAAGTACGTCCTTGAATGTTCCTCCGCTTGGCATGGGCTTGACCTAATGTTGCTCGTAGCTCCGGTTGACATTGGTATCTGCCAAGTCATTGATGTCTACACCATGATTGCGTGTTGGGTCGTACCTGCCATATGTGAGCCCAGAGCTCATCCCTATTACAATAGCGTGGTTATTTATCCTGGTTAATAGTGGTTTTTTACTCGACATACTTTGCGGTCGCGGTCTATCTCCAGTCGCGCATTCCGGTTGTTGTGGAACCCAAGCTCCGTTCGGGTGTCGATCCCGAGATTGGTTCCTCAGATTCCCTTTCCTTATGGAGGGCAAAAATGAAAGAGATTGTCAGAGTGGAGAGCTTAAACACTGATACGAGTGTTTCACCTCGGCCGCTGGTGTTGCCTACCATGGTTCGTGCTGGTCAACCATCCCTTCCCCAGTCGTCGGGATCCCGGTGTCAGTCGTACTTGCCAAATGCATCACGTCGCCAGTCGACGATGCCGCCCTTACCGCACACTGGCCAACAATTTCTCCCCGAATCTCACTTAGTGCCCAACCGACACCGCTCCCTTCCCGCATTCAAACACGGCCCCGGGCCTGATCTCCGCCCCTTACTCACATCGTCCATCCCACGCTCTCTTGCCACTAGTGCATCTCCATCTCATCGTCAAACACCATCTTCATATTCTTACTCTACTCCCTCTTCATCCCCTGCAATCCCTCAGAATCAATTCTCCAGTTTTGAACCTGTCGTCGGGGATTTACAGTCACCCAGAGATCATCGAGGGCGTTCGAGACACCTCTCGATGATGCCCCCATCTTCATTAATGCAAAGTGCTGATGGGAGTCCTACGACCCGCTCCACGCGAGCAAGACTATCTAAGCCCCTTCCCGCTCACGCTATGTAATCATAGAATGCATGTTTTTGTATCAGTGACAATTTTTTCTTGTTGTAGGGTAGCTTATCATCATCATGGGGGTGTAGCGAACAATCATACATAGCAGTACTTAGTATTTATCTTAGAACATGTACAGGTTGTAGAGCTGCAATCAGTCACATACACGGCGACGATTGATAGCGGGTCGAGCGTACTTGGTGACTCCGTGGGTGACGGACCGTCATAAAGTTTCACATCCACGACTCCGACAAGTTTATCTGCGAGTTTGATGTATTCGTAGCAGCCTTGTGTGGTCGTAACAACAAACACAGCCGACTACGATTCGACTACTTCCCTTACCTTTTTCCTGCACCCACCGGCGCTATCGACACAATGGAAAACTGGGATCCAGTCGCGTTCAAGGTGAGTCCGTTCCTATCCGTTTCTTTACCTCGCGCTCACTGTCGTCCGACACTGACCGCCACACAGGCGCTCCTCCGGACGACCTCTCAACGCCTCGGCCAACTTCAGGAACGTAAAGACTCCCAAGGCCAACTCACGCGACGCGACATTGCCGCGCACCTCTCTCAAGGTCACCTCGCCCTCGCACGCGCCAAAGCGGCGACGTTGATTCAGGAGGATGTGATGGGGGATTTATCGGAGGAGTTGGAGATGTTGGTGGGTGTGGTAGGGGGTCATATTGGGGAGCTGGGGTTCGGAGGAGCGGTCGGGTTGGGGTTGAGGGAAGATGTGAACGGGGAAGGTGGTCGTATGGGGTGAGTGGTTGGAGGTTACTAATCCAAAGGGGTGGCTGACTGCGGTGGGCGTTTGGGTGGCTTGACCCTGGGGTTGGCATCGTCTAGGAAGCCGTCACGATTGAGCTCCACTCTGATCGAAGCTGCAGCGAGCATCATACACGCGGCGCCGAGCACGGACTCTAAAGGTAAGTATTGTCATTTTTCGCGGTCCGACAGCGTGTCGTCGCGGTTTCGTTCTGATCTGATTCTGACCTTATGAAGACCTGAACGTGGTGAGGGAGATCCTCATACAACGGTTAGGGCCTGCATTTGCTCAGACGGTATCCGCAAGTCGGAATAACTACGTCTCTCCACGCGTATGTCTCTTTCCTTTACCCTTCTTCCCTCAATAACTTTCATTTGTTTTGCTGGAATGTCTAACTGGCCTGTTGGTTGGTTGTTGAAATATAGATAAAGCAAATCCTGTCCTCCCCACCGCCCACGGCCTCGAAAATGGACGCATATCTCGTCAACATTGCACAAACATATGGCGTCAAGTGGACTCCTGAACCTCAGAGAGAAGAGCTGTGTGTCTCGTTTTTATGTGCAAGTTTCGTTAACCACTCTAATCTTGACGCGCTTATATAGACTCAACGTCATTTCGGAGGTCTTGCGTGTGGATGCTGGTTCGTCGCCTATCGTGGATCTTCCACGTTTGCGCGAGATATGTGCATACGGTACGTCATCCCGAAGTTATGAGAGCCACACGTGGTTGGATTCAGGACTGTGGATTGATGTTTCTTGAACGCTAGGTCTTCCTGATGATCCACCATGGGTACGACCCCGCATATGGAAGTGAGTTTTGTGTGGACGCGTATTATAGCTGGCGAACTGACATCAACATCAAACGGGCAGGTTGTTATTTGGCACCCTTCCGATCTTGAAAACGACGTGGGCCAAGGAGAGCCAGAAACAACGAGACAGTTACTACGTGAGTCTCGCTCCATCATTTTTTCAAAAGTTTATGAACCAGGCAAGCTGATCTATGCGACAGGACCTCGTCCATCGCCTCCTTACCCCCATCGCCTCTCTGCCTTCTCCAACGGACCATCTCTCCCCGACCGACGCGCTCATTGCCACATTATCCCATTCCCTCTTCCGCGTTTCCCCAGACTTGTTTGTCCTCCTTGGAAACGAACCGAAAAGCTCCCTCTCGGGCAAATGCCCATTGGATCCCACCGCGCCTGACAGCATCCGCATCTCATGCGCGTCCAACCTCGATAAACGATTGTTGCTCCTCAAAAGTGACAGTGACGCCCGTGAGACCCCCGAGATCCGCCTCGAGACGGTTCTTAACGGTTCAAACCCTGTGTCACCACCACCACCGCCTTCGTCTGCAGCGACCTCGCTCGCTTCTAAGCATCAGCGTCAACCCACGACGCTCCTCCCTTCCAAGGCGTACAACGCACCCCCTGCACATCGTGCCCATCTCTCCGCCCTTTTACGCCTTCTCTACCTCCACAGCACGCTAAACCCCGCTGTCCAGTCGCCGCACGTCCCTTGGTTGCTCGTCCCGCTCTACAGCGCGCTCGTCGGGGAAACCCACGAAGATGACGTGGCCCACGCTGAAGCGGACACGTTTTGGGTGTTTGAGGCGCTTGTGGGAGAGATTGCCGAGATGGAGGAAGAGGAAGGGGGAAAGATTTGGACGCGGAAGTTGAGCGAGCGTGTCAGGTGGGCGGATGGGGATTTGGCTGCAAGTCTCGTGCGTATTTGCTTTTTCACGTTTGCGTACTCGTTATGTTTTGGCGCCACTAATTAATGCTTTGCCATTTCTATAACAGCATGCGACTGGGCTGGACCCCATCCTTCCGCACTTCTCATAGTAAGTATTTGTTCTGTTTTGGGGCCTTTCTGTCCACTCCAGTAGGGATTTGGCTCATGCCCACATTTTTTGGTTAGTCGTTGGCTTGCGCCATTGTTAGCGCAGACCCTTCCTTTATCCTCCGTGTTCCCAGTTTGGGACGTTCTCTTTGCGTGTCCGATGCGCACGCGCGACGTTAACGCGAAGCTCGAATGCCTCGTCGATATATGTACCGCACTTCTCGTCCGTGCACGGACGCCTCTCTTTAGGTGGGTATCCAGCTTGTGGCGACGATTAACCCGCTCTGATTGTCCTCCCATCCCTCCCTGATTTGTTCTGCATGTGTCATAGACTTGGCAAACCAAAGCTGAATGCTCCTGGTCTCTGGACACAAGAACACACGGCTCTCCCACCACCGTCACCTCTCCGTCCCTGGGAACTCAGCGACGCTTTCACGGAAGGCATCGCACTTCTTACGTCCTACCCGATCGACGCAGCAGGCGGTATAGATCGGATCCTTCAAACGGCCTCGGATCTCGCTCAGAAACGGATGGAGGCAAGGGATAGAGAGAGGGAGCGGGAGCGGGAGAATGTTGGGTTCGGAGCGCGAATTAAGCAGCAGATGTGGAAGGGCTTTACAAACCAAGTTGCAGACGGGAGTCCGGAGGAGGAGGAGGAGGAGGAGGAGGAGGAGGAAGAAACAGAAGATGACGAGATTGGGGAACATGACGACGGGAACGAGACGGAGACGCCTGCTGCGCCGACGTTGACGTCGAGGCTTGCGAATACGTTGTGGAGGGGGATCACGAATCAGAGTTCAATGGAAGATGAAGTGCCGTCGCCCCCCTCGCCCTTGTCTGCGCGAAACTCGCCAACCTCTCCGGAGGGAGACGACATCGAGACGTCGACGCCATCCTCGCACGCTAGCCTGTGGGATTATGCAGGAAAACTAAAAGACTCGGACACGGTAGCGGCATTTTCAAAAGTGAGCACCAACTGGCGTGCCAAAGCACTCGATGCGTGGCGTGTGCGCAAAGGGAGCGACGCCTCTGCTTCGTCTGGACCCGTGGCATCTGGACAGTCGACGCTCCCAAGCGCTACGAGCGAGGACGCTGCACAGCATAGCGGCTGGCCAGGTTTGAGCGGTACGGATGCACGGAATCATCGACGGGGATCGCTACCCGGGACACAACGCGAGAACGAGCACGCCAACCTGGATCCACCCCGACCTGCCTTTTTCCGCTCCCCTCGAGAAAGTTTTCTTCCTCAAGCTCGTCGACAACATTCCACGGTCCCTTCTAGTCCAAACATCAACCCCACGGCCCCTCTACCTCGGGATTCGGGCACCGAATCGAGTACGTCGTTGCTTATAAACCGAGCGGGCGCATCGCTTGCTTCTCTTGCTACGTTCCAATCGTCTCAGCCGATGCCCAAGAGCGTGCCTAGGCCACTCATGCTCAACTCACGCGGTCTCATCACGACCAAGTCTCCTAAGCCCCAATCGCCGCCCTTGACGGCCCGTTCAGAAGGTGGGACGCCAGAGCACCGCATTGGGGAATGGGGAGAGGTGTTATTAGCCACCAAGAATAGCCACTCGCTCAGACAAGCCTCCGTTTCTTCCACGTCGTCGCTGTCGCCTTCCGAAGCCATGAACAGATCACCATATCCGCTTTCAGGTCCATACGCACGGAGCACGGGTACATGCCCTCGCTCGGATTACGAGTCGGATGGGTCAGCGGCAACGACCAGTCGGAGGGTCCCGTTGAATCGCAAGTCGGTGTCACCAATGGCGCTGGCGTCGCGATCGCCTCGTTTACCTTGGAATGCACTGCCTTCGGGTGGGGGGCGCAGTCCGGGGCATCCGTTGTCAAATGCGAGTGTGACGGCAGACGATGTGGAGACAGTGTCGGAGCGAACGATGGCTTCGATGACGACGGGAACCACGGGGTTTGACTCGCCCACGATGATAGCGTCCCCGCCGATTCCGCGTACGCCGCTCATGCCAGCTATCCCCAGCTCGGGCGTCGTGCGTATCGTCAATGGGTGGAGCAACGGCGGAGGGGGACATGTCGCGACGAGCTCGATATCGACGCTAAGCGAAGCTGGGGAAGCAAACGCCACCCTGCTCGAACCTCCCACACAGAGCAGACTCGTGCAGAAGAAAACGCCCCCGCTCCCCCTACGGGTGACGACGCCCGACAGGGATGATCACGGGGAGACGTTCCCGTCGTCGGAGTCGGAGCCAGGGGTTTTGGAATTGTCGTTGGAGCAGACGCCGGTGAGGTTGCGGTCCAAGCGGTACGTGCAGCGACCTGGGAATTTGCGTTTGCGACCCGCAGGGACGGCTGAACAACGGACGCCGAGTCCGGGGAAGCAGAGCCTGGCGCCCGAGTGGCCGGGTGAATACGATCCGGCGACGACCCCAAATCAGGCGAGCTACTCGGGGAGGATCGGTGAGGAGAGTATGGAGGAGGATCTGAATGCGGGGGTGTCGAGGCCGCCGTTTGTGCGCAAGCCGTCCAAAGAGGCGAGGTGGAGGAAGGAGGCGAGACGGACGAGGGATAGTGGTGCGGAGGAGGGGGACGATGAAGGTTACGATGACTTGTTGAGTGCATATGAGAGCGAGGAGGGGAGTCGGGAATGAGCGTTGCGCCTCGAGGAACGTACGACGTGGTTTCACGCATTCACGCCGATAAGGAAAGAGCTGGGAGACCTGCTTGCTGGCAACAGGGTTTTTTTGGCCATAGAGTATCACCACGACACGACTGGTTCCGATCATGTTATGACAGGATCTTTTGCGATAGCACTCGACTGTATTTGGAATACATACATTCATACAACTCGGAAGGCTTGACAAGAAATAAATCAATTTTCACGGGGACCATATGACTAGCACTTCTTCGCCTCACTCGAGTCAACTACGATGTCTAGGGTAGTCAACTTCATCATCATGGATCACGCGTCCGCCCAGATACTGGTAGCAAGGTCCTTGACGAGCTGCAACTTTTTCTTCATGTCGTCCGCGGCAAGCAAGTTGCCTTCTTCGTGTGACGCGAAACCACACTGCGGAGACACCCCGATGCGCTCCAACGCTTCGTCCACGGTCTCTCCCGTACCGCTTGCCACGATCCGTGCCGCGTCGAACACCCGTTCCCTGAGAAGCTCCTTGTCTTCGAGCTCTGGGAATTTACTGGTAATCAGCCCTAAAACGAGCGATTTGTGCTTGGGAAGATGTTTCAGGGGTTCGAACGTGCCTGCATGTCGCGTCAGTCACCTCAGCGACGGGGAGGGAGGGGAATAAAGCTAGAAGAACGCACCAGCGCGCTCGGTGTCATACTCGAGGTAATAACAGTCCACGTTCAGCTCGTTGAACAGCTTCACCGCGATCGCATCATAACCCCCCTCCGAGAAGTGCATCGAGTGCCTGAAGTTTCCTCGACAAAGATGCAGGCCGACCGTCATGTCTTGCGGACGCGTCGCGAGGCAGTTGTTGTACAGTCGGATGTATGCGTCAAGGAGCGCATCGGCGTCCTTGCCCTCGTCCTTTAATCCCTTGAGCATTGAGACGTCGCAAAAGTAGGCGAGGAGCGGGTCATCGATTTGGACGTTGCGGCAGCCGGCAGCATACAGGACCTCGAGTTCCTGGCGGTAAGCGACCGCGATGTCATTGAAGTAGGCTTCGCGGTCGGTGTACACCCCAGGCGTGAATGCATGCTCTCCTGATGGATTCTGTCAGTTGGAGCGACGTGCCGAAGCACTGGCGAAGGAAGGAGCGCGCACCGTGGCGTAGATGGAACCACTCGGGGGCCACCATCGTCAATTTGATGTTCTTGACCTCGTCAGGATGGACGAGCTTCTTGAGTGCTTCGAACTGGGGGATATAGCCCGATTTCACGTATCTGATCTTGCCCGTACATAGTGTCGTAGATGCTGGCTTGGTGTCTGGAGAGCAGTGTTGATGTTAGGCGTTCCCATGCTCCGTGGACGTGTGCTTACTGTTGGCAACGAATGCGTGTATATCAGGAACGTAAAGCTGTGATGTGGTGAGATATCATACAAGCGGACCGGATGGTTTGATTGGCAAATTACCTTGAATATTTCCAAAGGTGGATTAGGAACCTCTTCGAAAGACATCAGCTTTGGTCTCGCCCTAACTCATTGCAAGGCAGTCGCACCTTCAAAACCTTCCAGATACTCAAAGAATCCGTCATAGAACCTGGTTATTCACGATCAACTACCAACTAACGTGCGTCACAACGATACGTACATGTGTCGCCTAAACGAAATGTCAGTATGGTATTCGGCTATGTAAATCTGTTCACAAACCTGTATTCGCCATCCGTAAAGCTCTTTACGCCAACTTCCCGCTGCATGTTGACCGCCCCTACGATGGCCTGGTCTTCGAGCTCCCGTAGTTGCTCCTGAGTGACCTCTTTGCTATCAAATTTCTTCCGTGCTTCGAGGAGGTAATCTGGGCGAAGCAGAGAGCCAATATGTTCGGCACGGAAAGGGGGAGTTTGCTTGGGCGCCATGTTCAGAGGAACGGCAAACGGGGATGGGATGATACCTGGGATAGTGACAAAAGTCGGTGCCGGCGCAACATTTTATAAGTTGTTTGAAAATCAGCTTGGCAACTCGGGAGGGATAACAGCGGAATAACAGATGAGCCTACAGTAGATACATTCAAGAGGGTATGAGAGTCAGGATCAGACTCCGCTGGTAGCACGCTCCTAGAATGTTTCTTGTCATTAATTGCTGCCGGAAACAAACCCAAGCGAATTGTAGTGAAAAATTGCGCACCAAAATCGTGTTTGAGGGTTGCATCAGTCGCTGGAAGAGAACGGAGAATTATTTGCTTTCGTATGCCACTGTCAGTTGTCTCTAGTTCTTGTTTTTAGACTTTTCCTTCTATCACGCGTGATTCTTGACTCAGCGTCGCGGCCGCTGTGACGACCGCGAGTTATTACTGTAATAACTGTCGGGGCGAAACAAGGCAATATACTGAATCGAGCAAGTGAGAAAGAATGGAAACACGAAGTGTTTGCCAGAGCCCTTGACATTTCACAGGGTTTATAGCCCAATCAAGACCCGAGATTTGACATCGTGACAGGGATTCTGAAGCATGGGACCGTACCTATTTACACACATGTTCTCATCAGCGACCTCGTCCGATCAACGGAAACAATGGTCTGGAATCAGGTACTCCGAGTGCACCTTCGGGACCAGCAAGGAGCCCTAAATCAAGCTAGCGCGGAGACTGCAACCTTCCAGCTGAGCGACCATCAAGTGCGTCAAGACTTGTTCACTTCAAAACCCCGCGCGCTTATAGGGGGAACTCTGCGGTGAAACATCTTGGTATGGCGCGAGGAGTGTGACGGGAGAGAATGCGGAAACAGCGTCGGCACGTGAAGGGCGGCATTTCAGGAGCAAGGCCCAAATTCGAGCGCTTCAACGATGACAAGACAACGGGGTTTGGCTAGCCCA
The DNA here is from genome assembly GCA_038090935.1 of Hortiboletus campestris. Taxonomy (NCBI): domain Eukaryota; kingdom Fungi; phylum Basidiomycota; class Agaricomycetes; order Boletales; family Boletaceae; genus Hortiboletus; species Hortiboletus campestris. Next base: position 48,545 of record JBBPNN010000078.1, read on the forward strand.
CGACGATAGTCCCCGCCGATCCCACGTACGCCGTTCATGTCAGCTCTCCCCGGCCCAGGCGTCTTGCGTATTCGGCTAGCAGGGGCGTCCGAACTTGAACTTGGTAGTCCACGGTACGAGAATATGAGTACATGCGTCGAAGTATCGAGCTTGTGTTGTGCCAAGAAAAGTACCGAATTATGTAAGCTACGGTGGCATCGCCACAACTTGAATGAACCTCCACATCCACTTGAAGGCCACCACCGTCTCGGCCACCATTTCGGCGCCATTAGGACAGTGGTCCGCTTCATCATGTTCACGCGTCCGCCCAGATGCTGGTAGCCAGATCCTTGACGAGCTGCAACTTTTTCTTCATGTCGTCCGCGGTGAGCAAGTTGCCCTCGTGGTGCGACGCGAAACCACACTGCGGAGACACCCCGATGCGCTCCAACGCTTCGTCCACGGTCTCTCCCGTACCACTTGCCACGATCCGTGCCGCGTCAAACACCCGTTCCCTGAGAAGCGCCTTGTCTTCGAGCTCTGGGAATTTACTGGAAATCAGACCCAAGACAACCGATTTGTGTTTGGGAAGATGTTTCAGGGGTTCGAACGTGCCTGCATATCGCGTCAGTCACCTCAACGACCGGGAGGAAGAGAATAAAGATAAAGCTAAAAGAACGCACCAGCGCGCTCGGTGTCATACTCGAGGTAATAACAGTCCACGTCCACCTCGTTGAACAGCTTCACCGCGATCGCATCGTAACCCCCCTCCGAGAAATGCGTCGACCTAAGGTTTCCTCGACAGAGGTGCAGGCCGGCCGTCATGTCTTGCGGACGCGTCGCGAGGCAGTTGTTGTACAGTCTGATGTACGCGTCAAGGAGCGCATCTGCATCCTCGCCTTTGTCTTTAAATCCCTTGAGCATCGAGACGTTGCAAAAGTAGGCGAGGAACGGGTCATCGATTTGGATGTTCCGGCAACCGGCAGTATACAGGACCTCGAGCTCCTGGCGGTAGGCGACCGCGATATCATTGAAGTAGGCTTCGCGGTCAGCGTACACTCCAGGCGTGAATGCATGCTCTCCTGGTGGGTTCCGTCAGTTCGAGCGACGGGCCAGAGCACTATAGAGAAAAGGAACGCGCACCATGACGTAGATGGAACCACTCGGGTGCTACCATCGTCAATTTGATGTTTTTGACCTCGTCAGGATGGACGAGCTTCTTGAGTGCTTCGAACTGGGGAATATAGCCCGATTTCACGTATCTGATCTTACCCGTACATAGCATCGTGAATGATGACCCGTTGTCTAGAGAGTAGTGCTAATGATGGGCTTTCCCATGATCCGTGGATGTGTACTTACTGTTGGCAAAAAGTGCGAGTACATCAGGAACGTAGAGCTGTGATGTGATAAGATATAGTACAAGCGGACCGGATAGTTTGATTGGCAAATTACCTTGAAAATTTCCAAAGGTGGATTGGGAATCTCTTCGATAGACTCATCAGCTTTAGTCTCGTCCTAACTTACTGCAAGACAGTCGCACTTTCAAAGCCTTCTAGATACTCAAAGAATCCGTTGTAGAATCTTGTTATTCACGATCAGCTACCGACTAACGTGCATCACAACGGTACGTACATGTGTCGCCTAAACGGGATATTAGTATGGTATTCGGCCATGTAAATCTGTTCACCAACCTGTATTCGCCATCCGTAAAGCCCTTTAAGCCAACTTCCCGCTGCATGTTGAGTGCCTCTGCGATGGCCCGGTCTTCGAGCTCCCGTAATTGCTCCTGAGTGACCTCCTTCCTATCAAACTTCCTCCGTGCTTCGAGGAGGTAGTCTGGGCGGAGCAGGGACCCCACATGCTCAGCACGGAAGGGGGGAGTTTGCTTGGACGCCATATTCAGAGGAATAAGAAAGAAGGATTGGACAGTGATACCTTGATGATAGGCGCCTATGCTGGCGGCGCAACGTTTTATCAGCCATTTGAAGATTTAACTCATTATTTAAAGACCAAATGGAGAAGAAATATGTTAACCTGCCACTGGCGAGGGATTACAGCGGAATAATGGAGGGGGCTATAGTATGTGGGTCAGAAATCCACAATGCAGTCCCACAGATAATTTACTGGTACCTCCAATCTGGTTCGCTGTTTGCGATAGTCTACCCGTTGACCTTGACGCAGACGGGTCTAGCAGCAGCCGTGTGGCGTAATATCAGACTGCGCTGGTAGCACGCTCCTAGAATATTTCGGGTTGTTATTTTCTGCTGGAACATATCCAAGCGAATTGTAGACGCAAATTGCGCAAAATCGTACGCGTGCTTGAGGGCTGCAGCAGTCGCTGGAAGAGAGCAGAGAATTATCTGCTTTCGTATGCCAGCGTCTAGTCTTCAAGTTACTAGTAGCTCTTGATTTTGGGCTTCCTTCTATCACACGTCATTCTTGACTCCTGTCACGGTTGGAGACCAGTCCGCTACATAGATACCGGTCGTGTTTACTTGCGCACCGCGCTGCCTCCTGCTTTCCTCCAGTCTCGTCCATACTCGACTGGAGGTGTTTATCTTGTCTATCTAGGTTCCGTCCTTTCCCAGTCCGCTGTGACGACCGCCAGTCAATTTCCGGGGCGAAACGGGGTAACATACTGAATCGAGTGAGTGAGAAAGAATAGAATGTGCAGTGTTTGTTTCACGGGGTTTAGCAGAATTTAGCCCAATCACGACTTGAGATTTGACATCGTGGGAGGGGCTCTGAAGTGGGGCGGTACCCATGTATACACTTGTTCTTATCAGCGACCTCGTCCGATCAACGGAAACGACTCGGATAGTCTGGAATCAGATATCTGGAGTGCAGCTTCGGGAACCTCCGGAGACCAAAACCTCGGCGGGGCGCTGGCTCCGGGTGTCCTGAAACATAGGCCTCAGGTCCGTCGCGGGCCTGCAAGGAGTACGAGTTAAGCCAAGGCGGAGAATTCAACCGTCTGGCCGGGCAGGAATTAGGTGCTTCAAGACCTGTCCACATGCGCCTCTTAAGCAGAACTCTGCGGTGGAGCATCCTGATACGTCGCGAGTGTGAGAAAATACCAAAGATAACGGAGGGGTCCTAAGGCAGTTGAGATCTGTAAGAGGGTGCAAAAATGTCCCCGGATCTCTTATCTTGAGCAAGTGAGTCCGATGGCGACATTGACATGTACCGTACCACATGACCTCGCGCACACGTTTGCGGCGGCTTCCCAAGGGGTCCGACGGCGCATCCTCAGTAACCGCCACCAATTTCTCCCCCAGCTCTAACTTTCCCCTTCCTACTTCCTCTGGCCTCTCGCCACGCCTTTTTCCACTCGCGTGTCAACGAGGACTTGTCTTTTTCCCACCTTTCACGAATGGATTCAGAGGTATCTTGAGGTGACCGGGTAAAGGTAATACTTGACGGAAGGTGGTGCATACCCCGACTTCGTGTCGCCGACGGGAACAGGAAGCATGCTGGAATGCCGTGCTGGTGGGTCGTAGTGGAGTTAGAAGGAGTATATGGGTGCGGGAGTGAGCCCGGTGAAGGGAAAAGTAGGGGGAGTGATGGATCAAGCGTCACTCGCGCTTTCGTCGTCGTTGTGGCAGGGATTTCTACGACATTGCGTGTTGATGAGATCGGTTCAGGTAGATGGCCATTTTCCTGTGATGCACCACCGGGCGGTGCACTAATTCCAAGAATGTCGACATCGAGGTCAAGGTCGAGGTCAAGGTGATCGAGAAGAGAAAATGATGCTGGAAATAAAAATACTGCTCAGCAGTGATATGGGGAAAGAATAATACATCTAACAAACCATCTTCCCTTGGTGCGAACAGGGCTTTGAGGTTCGTTCGGGGGGCAGGTTCCGCTATTTGCACCGGCACTTCGATACTGACTGGTGAGTCGACCTCTTCCATTTCTACATCCCTTTCGCGCGCCACCACTTCCACTCCATTCTCATGATCGAAACGAGCAGAGAGGACGTCACTATCGGCGCTATCTTCGTCCGTTTCTTCTTCATCCCCTTCATCCACGATGTCATGTTTCACCAAGCTACTGGCAGGCAACGGCACGGGAACATTGTCTAAAAACATGCCTTTGAGATATACCGAGTCCCACTTTGTGGGGTCTATGAGGCGTCGACGAGCTCGTTCTGGCGGTGGCTTGACCCGTTTCTTCATCTTGCCATTTACACCCTTGACCTTCGAAGCGCTGAGCTCGCTGCGCATCGGCTCCAAGGGTCGCTCAGGTCTCATTCGTATCGGGCGGACGGTACGTCCGGAAGGGGTTACGATCCATCCTGGAGTGGATGCGGCAGCAGTGGCAGAGAGTGGGGTCATCGGAAGAGTGGTTGAAGGATGGCCATAGTTACGGGCATGCATCCGTTTAGGCCGGACGGGTCGCGGTGACTGGGAATTGATTTGAGCGAGCCTGGGGGGTAGTCATATTATTTGAGCATGCGCGAGGCCGATCAAAGAAACGCGCTCACCGTTCCCGGAAGTCGGGCTTCGCCTCACCGATGCGAAGTTTGGCCCCTTTCCATGTCGACCCACTGAGAACGTTCAAACCTGTCTCAGACGAGTAAGAATCTTGTTCTAAGATGTGGTGATCTGAATTCACCCCCCACGTCCAGCAAATCCGAGCAAGAAATTCGGACGTAGACACAAGAAATAAACTCACACTTTGCCAAATCCTTTGCGCCAATTTCCATCGTTACGAAACCAAATTTTCTTGGATCCCCAAGAGCATCGCGTGCGCCAAACCCGTCCATGGCCTTGACTTTTCCGAACGAGGACAAACGGCGCTCAAGGTCTGATGGTGTTATCGAAGGCGTAAGCCCAGAAATATGGAGCCGTTTTGTGAGTAATGGCTCAGACATTTCGGCCCTCTGTACGGTAATAGTACAAGTTGGATATGGGGGGAACAATTTGAAGGACTTAGCTAGGTACATATACCATTACGAAAATAGATCCAGAAATAAATCCCGTATTTCCTCTCTCTCATCATCATTATGTCGGGACCCCTCTCTCTCGATGAAGAGGTCCGGTTGTACGCTACGAACGCGGAACGAGAGAAATACTCTCTTTTGGCTACGCTATTCGGCATAATAGTCGCACTGGACTACCTTGAACGAGCGTACATTCGTGATGCGCTCACTGCTGCCGAGTGAGTCCTCAACTCTAGGCGTTCCGTGGGCTGCGAACCTCGCGTGCTAAGATTCGTGTTTGTGAGAGAGATATTCACCAGCTTGTACGAGGCTGTTGTCTCAGTACATGACGATGCTCAAGCTCGTCAAGGACTCTGTGCCCTCGATCGAGCAGTTCATGACACGTTATCGGGTGGGTAGTCATCGCTCGATTTTGTGTGATCTCGCCATCTACACGGTATCTGCCAGATGGACACCCCAGCTGCGCTACATCGCATCAAGGTTGGCGTGCCGGCGACGGTTGAACACTCTAGCGAAGCCGGTCCAGAGACTGGCAAGTGGATCGCTGAGACGACTCAGGTGTGTCACTTGACAACGCATCTATCAAGGCTTAATCGATGCTTCCGCTCGTAGAATTTTATTACTTTTATGGACGCCTTGAAGTTGCGTCTTCGTGCCAAAGACCAGCTCCATCCCATTCTACAAGAGCTCGTCACTGGCTATGCCAGGTTCAAAGGCAGCAAGGATTGGGAGGGAAGGAGTCGAATGGTTAGTTGGTAAGCCATGTCTGTCCGGTCTATCTTCATCGCATGATGTCGTGGCAGGTTGATCACACTTAATGGTATGAAAGCTTCGGAGGAGATCACAGAGGAACAATCGAGACAGGTCAGTCACTCTCCGCGCTCTGCCCATCCCTCCGGCCGATCCACTCTTGCAGCTTCTTTTCGATGTCGATCATGCATATGCCGAGTTCTTCCGCAGTTTGAGTGGCGCAAAAGGTGACTGGACTTGACATGGCTTCGGACGTTGTCCCTGCCGCGTCTTTAGACATCTCGATTCCACCGTATCCTGACGTAGAATTAACAAGCAAAGAACGAGTGGGTTATCCCTGTATGATTATACTCTTTCAGGAATATCCTGGGCTTCTCAGTCTGGGCTGCCTGCATGTCTACTGGATGAGCGTGGTGCTAACTTGGTATACACTGACATCCATCTTGCTCCGCCTTTCCCAACCGGTGTCCAATTTGTTATATTAAATATTGTTTGTACTCCCAAAAGACAAGTGGCTCATGAGTACCAGTGTGTTACTGTCGCAGATATAGCTGGCTAGGAGTCAGAAAATGACCAGCTCGGAGCGAATATGCCCGGACACGGAGAGATCTCGACATGGCAAGTGAGCTTACCGAAATCTAATCTCTCTTGATTCGGTCGCAAAGTTAGGTCTGCAGCAGGCGATAAGATTGGTGTATCGAGCTAGCGCGTAGTCACTCCCTGCTGTGTTCAACTTTTTCCGAGCTTACGCCGCTTCCCCAATCCACTATGATCAACGGCAGTACTCTTCCGCTTGACGCTTTCCACTAGAGTCTGCAAACTACGACCGTTCTGCTGTGTGGAGCTTCGAGAGTGCACAGGATGGTCAGAGAGGGAGTTGCTCTTTTGGCGCTTCGAACGTTCGTTGAGAAGCGCCGCCATGCTTTTGGTCTTTTTGAATCTAGAGGGCAAAAAGTGGTGTCGGTGTCGGCGCGGACGTGTAAACACCGCAAGCGGTGAAAACGACTTACTGAGGATTGGTCGGGTCAATTGCGAACTGATGGTCTTCATGAATCGCAGCGAATCGGTCATCCTTGACGTCGATAGCGAAGTCGCCCTGGGTTTCGCCCGGCCCGTCGTCTACATCATTCCTATCACGTTTCTTAGACTTGTGTCTGGACTTCTTATTCTTGCCCTGCTTCTCCGCTTTGAGTACAGCTTTCATATCAAAGTGGGCGGGCTCGCCGTGGGGGTTATCAGGTGTTGCCAGTAAAGACAGTTCCGCTTGAGAGGTCTCGGTGGGTCTCTTGGGCTTCGCGGACTCTTTCATAGATTGGTTGTCGTCTTTTTCTTCGTCGTGCCGACTGTCGCTCTCCAAACCAAAGAACTCGTCGTCGAAACTCGACTTGATGGTTTTCTTCGTCGACACGCCGTCATCATCGACCTCACCTCTCTTCCTACCCTCCTCTTTCTTCTTCTTCTTCTTTTCTTTCATCTTCCTCTGATACCTTTCGAGCGTATTTTCATCCTCTGGGTTCTTCGTCTCGCTGAGACCGGGCATGAAAGTAACCTCCATGTCAACATCGCTGTCTTGCCCTCCTCTCATTTTGCTCTTCCTTCCCCTGCTTGCCTTGTTGTCAAATGCGTTGCCCCATCCCTCGGGCAATTCGTCATCGTTTCCGCCGAGGAGGAGCATCCGGAGTTTGTTTGTTTCGGCCTTCTCGGAGCCTTTCCCCTCATTCTTCGTCTTACGCCCGCCCGTCTTCTTCGACTCTCCTTCATTATCACCGTCATCTTCGGAGTCCCCCTCGGAAGACGAGGAAGCAATGTATGCACGAAAGTCGACCTCCTCGATCTCTTTCTTCGTCAGTTGACGACGCAGGATATGGTTCCGTTCCGGGTCGTCTTCATCCCATGTGAGTTTTACTTTCGAGTGGCGCAGGGCCTAGGGTCGAGTCAATGTAATAGGTAGAAGACAGTAACACTACGAGCACGTACGTCGGTTACAAAGTCAACCGCTCTGTAAGGCGCATTTGAGAGTCGAGTAGCTTCGTCTCTGAATGCCGTGCAACTCGAGTTAGCGACGAAACCGACTTGTAGAATCAGAGGTTGACATACCGAGGCTCATCTTCAAACGTCATGTCATCTGGGACAAAGCTGAGGTCGAACACGTTCGCGGATCTTTCTAGCTCGGTTCCTTCGAGCTCATTGTATACGTGAGCGGCAGCCTCTACCGTGTCGCATTCGACGATAGCGTAGTAACAGCTGTGCTTAACATTCGTCAACCACTTTGCCCGCCGAGAAACAAATGAAAGTAACTGGAAGATAGAAGACACACGGATGGTGGACGTACCGCAAACGCTCTAGCTGATACTTTCTGAGAGCATTCTCATCGTAATCTGCTTCGTCGCCTGTCTGAACGATCGTCGTCTCGTTGATCTCGTCCTCCACCTTTGTGTTTTTCTTCTTGAAGAGTCCGGTGGGCGGACCTTCTTTCTCCTCCCTGGCCAACCGCGTCTTTCCAAATTCACTTGGGTAAACGCGGACACCTAGTATTCTTCCCCTGGCCACGTTCACTCCGTCTCTGTTAGCCGAAGCCGTCGTTTTCTCGGTGTGTGAGGTGGATACAAGAGGCGCAGCGGGAGAAACGAGCGACGAACAGACTTTGTACAAGTGGACGGCACGTACATAGTCCCAGTCTAGGTTGACCACCGCCAGCCTCCTCGTTTGCTTGACGTCCGTAACTCCTTCCCCGTCCCGGACGGTTTTGGTGTATTCGGCAACCTGTGCGTCGAGGGTAGCAATCGTGTCTTCGTCGAGATCGATCTCGGCGTCTTCCTCGTCTTCTTGTTTCTTAGGTTCGGCGCCGAGGGAGACGAAGCCCACTTTGTCGCTGTCGCTACCGCTTCCGTCCGTCAAGAGAACGCAGGGTGGTAGATTTCCGTCCTCTTCCTCGTCTGACGACTCCATGAGAACGGCACCACGCGCATAGTCGACGACGGTCGGCGCAACAGCTGGATCCCCATCCCCATCCTCCGCATCGAGCCTGTAAAACCGCCGCAAATCGTCCTTTTCCTGCGTGTCCGACACCGTTCGTCCATATTTGTCGACTCTCCCTGTTGTTCGTGGGCATCCGTGGTGAACCATTAACGAGCGGTCGATGGAGAATCGTATGGCGTGCACGCACCAGCAGTACTCGTCTTCTTTTTGCTCCTTTTCTCATCTCCCAAAAGGTGTTTGAAACGATCGTCTAGAATGACCTTGGAGTGGCGTTTTCTTGGGCGGCGGAACCGAGGGTCAGTTTTGAGGGTGGCGAAGCGGGTGTCTGACATGTAGAAACGGGAGGCAAGAAGACCAATCGATTGTATACTGTAGCACAGTGTTTTTCTGGAGTCTGGACTAATTGGGCTGCAGCTGAGTCACGGCGTGACTCATGTGACATTGCCAAAACCACTTGATCAGATCTAAGCGAGAAGAAAGTAAGCTTGTCCTATTTCGGCGGTCAAATCCTGGGGTGTGGCTAGTCTCGACACCATCCGTTTTGGGGTACCTCAGCAAGCCTCGGGATCTTCCGATTCCCAAAACGTCTGGAGACATTCGGTCGAGGACTATCGCATCGAGTCACGGTTGTCACGCTCTTCGTCTATATTAGGAAGGAGACTTGCCTTTTATATATAACTTACCCTTTCTGGACACTCCACTTTCAGAAAATTTGCCCGTTTTGTACGACTTCTATTTTCGTGCCATATCCTAAATCTGCTAAG